>WNWK01017833.1:0-41453 GCA_009830355.1 Cherax destructor
TTTTGCGCAGTGTGGAATCCAGGCTGAGCACGCTAGGGTATTCATGTGTAGAGGTCTTATATTTGCATAATACAGGCTAGCAGCGGTTGGCAGGGGGGCAGGATGGTTGAATGCTGGTGTAGTGTGTGTACTTACCCAGCCCTTCCTCCCTGCCTGCCTGCTTTCCTGGGTCAAGCTCC
This sequence comes from Cherax destructor, assembly GCA_009830355.1. Taxonomy (NCBI): domain Eukaryota; kingdom Metazoa; phylum Arthropoda; class Malacostraca; order Decapoda; family Parastacidae; genus Cherax; species Cherax destructor. The sequence goes on from WNWK01017833.1 coordinate 180, forward strand.
AGTTCCTGACCTCCTCACCTTTAATCGAATGACGTAGTTGATTCCTAGTTAATTCGAAGCTACTTGTGACTTCCATGTATGTAATTTTCTTTCAAATGCTCCTCGCCTGGCTCATTGCATTCATTTACAAGGTTTTCACTACACATGGCTTCCCGACGCACCTGTGGCTCATCTGGGTGTTCAGCTTCTTTCGTGCACTCTTGTTCACGTTTCTTTCATGAGTCCGACTTCACTCTGAGTACTTTGTACGTCATGACAATGTCTCTCGTAGCCCTTTCATCTTCCAATGACAGAAGGCTTACCTTCTTTAACCAAGTCCCGTAACTTCTGTCCCTTAGCACCGAGGACCAGTCTACCAGCAAATCTCCAAACTTTCTCAAGCTTCTTAAAGAACCTGACTTAGTTATAAGTTCATACTCAAGGATTAGACCGCCATAAGTGATATACAGCGCCTTTGCTGACTCCCTATGTACGTTCCTGAAGGCATATCTTACATTCACTAGCTGTACAAAAGCGGCTGCCACCATGTTGATGTGGACGTCAAGGGAGGTTACATTTAATTTCTGCTCCTTAGGTACCTGTCTCTACCCAGTGTGGCACTATTCAGGTAGTACTCTGTAGTTGCTCGTCTCTCCCCACCTCTTATGTTGAGTGCTTGACACTGTCTAAACTCCAGCACTCGTGTCATTATTCATGTAGTATAATCACACTGATCAGCAGCTCTCTGGAGTCAGCGTTAGTGTGACCCTGTCTCGTGAGGTGTGACCCTGTCTCGTGAGGTGTGACCCTGTCTCGTGAGGTGTGACCCTGTCTCGTGAGGTGTAACCCTGTCTCGTGAGGTGTAACCCTGTCTCGTGAGGTGTAACCCTGTCTCGTGAGGTGTTACCCTGTCTCGTGAGGTGTTACCCTGTCTCGTGAGGTGTGACCCTGTCTCGTGAGGTGTGACCCTGTCTCGTGAGGTGTGAACCTGTCTCGTGAGGTGTGAACCTGTCTCGTGAGGTGTGAACCTGTCTCGTGAGGTGTGAACCTGTCTCGTGAGGTGTGACCCTGTTTCGTGAGGTGTGAACCTGTTTCATGAGGTGTGAACCTGTTTCATGAGGTGTGAACCTGTTTCATGAGGTGTGAACCTGTTTCATGAGGTGTGAACCTGTTTCATGAGGTGTGAACCTGTTTCATGAGGTGTGAACCTGTCTCGTGAGGTGTGACCCTGTCATGAGGTGTGACCCTGTCATGAGGTTTATCTCATTTGTAAATAGCGTTATGTGAGTACATATAGGTAAGTATACACACACACACACACGTGTATGTGTGTGTATGCTTTCGCTTAAACAATAGTATGGGCTACTGAACGAATTCTCGGGGAACTCCATCGTTAGTGTTGCCACTGGGTGGCAGGGGGGAAAGGGGTGCTGGTAATGGACCGGACCTCAAAGGACGATGACCCCTGGTGGTTTGATGCTTCACCTCTCACTGAGACTATCTTCTGTCTTTCAAATACTTCTCAAACTATTTAAGCAGTCTTGTGAACCCCCATCCCCTTCATCTTGTACCTCCAGCTAAAGGGATAAAACTTCTGACAAACTTGCTTGTGCTCTGTGAGCATTTTGTAGAATTCAATTGTGTTCATGTGAAAGTGCTTATTTACCACCTTGCAATTATAGAAATGGAGTTAAATACTCCTAGTGCCCAATCTTCTATAATATTTAAGGCGTATAAATTTACATAAAAAATCCAGTAGTTGGAGCGTATATTACCTTCTCATTGATCCGACTGCGGTTGCCAACCTCTTTATTTGTGTAGAAAGTTTTCTTTCATTTATATAAATTCCCTTCTGTATTATTTCCTCCTTCCTTTTGGGTATAACAGTCTCAAACGTGAATTAAAATTGTCTGGCAACAGACTAACCGATGCAGGAGGAGAGAAGGACTTTGGAACAATCATAATCATCTACCTCAAAACACCAGTGTCTAACAGCATGGTGACAGTATACTAGGTTTCAAAGCTAGAAATTTCAAGTATAAGACACCACACACCATACTGAAGGCATCTTGAATATTCTGTCCAGTTTCGGTCCCCAAGTGACGTAAAGGACGAAGATATACTGGAGAAGGTACAGAGACGACCCACCAGACTCAGAAGCAAACCTGACGAGGAAAGACTCAAAGGACTACGGAGACTACGAGATCTCGTTTAAACCTTCAAAATATTGAATGGCCTCGACACACTTGAAGAACTGTTTGAAGTGCTGAATAAATCTATAGCGCGAAACAATGGTACGATGCTGTGAGGCAGAAAAAAAAACTATACCACGGATGAGGTTAGAACCCGCGATCAGAGAGTCTCAAAACTCCAGACCGGTCTGGAGTTTTGAGACTCTCTGATCGCGGGTTCTAACCCCACCCGTGGTATGGTTTGTTTGCAATCGTGTCATTACGATTTCGTGAGTCTGTGAGGCAGAAGCTTCGACACGAACGAATGCAGTTTTTTTCTTTGCAAACAGAATTATGAAGGAATGGAATAAACTACCCACTAATAATGAAATCGCGAAGAAGATAGTCATTCAAAAACCAGCTGGACACATCTTATAATTTGTGAGTATTAAACTAGATATATAGCGCCTTAGATGGGAGGAGTTGTAGAGCCTTCAGGACCTGGTAAGTTACAGTGACCAGTATGGCATAGGGTGAGGAAGTACAGGAACGAGATGTTGCCTATGTCCTAGGACACTCGCTACTTTACTCAACCACTCACTAAGCTCAATAAAACTCGCACGTTCCTTGCGGGTTTCAGTGAGTGGCTGTATCAGGACACTCCGTTGACAGCGAGGCAATCGGGTCAATAGTAGTAACGGTAGATGTATTATCTCGAAATGTAGCCAATGGCACACATAGCTCTGAGTGGCAGTAGAGTAACACAAGGAGTAAAATAGAAAGTGCTAATTTAGTAATCCATTTCCATCTCCCTTCTATTTTTCAGTGTGGCATGGTATATTTTTTCCCCTTGTTTTTCACGCGACTAGTGGCTAGAGGGAGTGGTAGATAGGAAGAGAGCCTTCTGGTTTCTATCCTTGACTTATACACATACATATAATTCGCGATAGTCCTTAATCCAAGTAAAAGTAGATAGTTTCTCTCAGCAAATAGCCTCGGTGTAGTCTTCCAAGTCCTCTGCTATTTTTCTTCCCCATGTGCTCCCATATACTCCCATATACTCTCATGTACTCCCATGTACTCTCGTATACTCCTTTGTACATCCATATACTTCCATGTACTCCCCTATACTTCCATGTACTCGCATGTACTTTCATGTACTCCCATATACTCCCATGTACCCAAGGGACCTATTTACACCTTCACCATTTTCCATTATATAAAGATTATTAATTAAACTTTAATATATATTTATCACTCCATCTGCTCAATTTGTCTCAAGCTTCGTTGCATAATATTTTTTAAATAAATTTCCTTTCCAACCTTGCATTATTTTTTTACCATCTACAAACATATATAAAGATTAATATAATCCCACTGGCAGGTAATTTATGTTAATTGTGCACAACACTAGTGACATTGCCTCCAAGGACATTTTTTATTCTTCCCACTTCTTTCCAATTGAAAATTTCACATATACTGCCAAAAACATTATTATTTATTCCCTATGTGTATTGTAGTTGCCAAATTTATCTTCCATTTCGTGTTGCGAAGATGTACGAACTGTGTCTTCGTCTGGTCGGTGTTGTTCCTGTTTACAAAGAGAAAACATCATTGAATTATTTTTTTTTTCAGTTCCTGGCAAATATTTTAATCCTTCCCAGTAGGGTCGTCACTTTCTTTAGTCTTTTACCAGGTCATTTATGTTGTTGTGCAGCAGTTTCGGTTCTGGTTTGGCCTTTGAAACTATGTCGTTCTAAAATTATCTTTCTCCTTCTTTATTCAATCTTTCATACCCGTTCTTGGCTACTTTGTTCACCTCACGTTTCTTTGCCGTCTTGTTTTTTTCTGTAGCTTACAATGCTCGTGGTTTTTTTCCACTTTGCCGTTCAGCGTCTTTTCTAAACCACGAGCTCTGGTCTTCCTGTTACTGTTTCGCCTTTCTGTGTGAATTGCTTCTTTGTCTCTCGGCACTTCACAGTTAGATATTACATAAAAGCATAAAAAAGAGCACTGAAGGAGGCCTGCTGTCTCATGCTAGGCAAGTCCAAGTCACCTACTGGCCCAAGCTACTGCCCCAAGCCAGTCAGGTCCAAGTCACATCCACTTAAGGATTGGTATCAATCCTCCAATTTCTCTGTCCCACTGTACGACACTCTGGAATGCTCTGACATTTACGTAGTTTCCTCCTTCAAGTATAGCTTTACCGTTTCGCCTCTTACGAGTTTAACTGTAAACATGGCCGGATTAAGAGTTGAGGGGTTCCACACGCCAAAGAATTTGGGAGAAAGGGGAATGACCAGGTCAAGGATCCTGTGGTTGCCTCCTGACACAAACGTCATTGTCATGTTACATACAACATGTATTATGGAATGTGTCAACTAGCTTTAAGTATCTTTACTGATGATATTAGCTGATTTGAAAAAGCAAAATAAATATATCACGATGTTCAATACAAGGTGCAGAAATTGACCAGAATTATACTTTGTGGGCGTCTTTTTTCGTACAGGAGTCACGTGGTTAGCACCTGAGTTATATCTACTTCAATTCAACACTGATTTTGAAAAACAAAATATCTTATGCAAAGCAACAGTTACCGCCCATAACAAATGCTGTCCATTTTTTTTTTCAACACATCGGCCGTATCCAACCGAGGCAGGGTGACCTAAAGAAAAGAAAAACGAAAGTTTTTCTTTTTAAGTTTAGTAATTGTTCAAAATAATTACTGCCCATAATTATTGCTGCCCACAGTAAGATGCAGTGAACTAGCTGTGACGATGCCCTAGTTTTCGATACCACGACGCCTTATTCATCTCACTAAGCAGAGTCCATTAGACAAATTTACAAGCTTTCTGGCCAGCAAGGCACACAATAACCTTAATTCCGGAAAGGACCCATGAGTGGCTAGTCTGGGTTTGTGTAACAAGCGTCGTTTGCTGTAATTAAGATGCATCACCAGTATTTTAGGTGTATTGCAGTGCCTTCTTCCTTGGAGGAGAGAGAGAGAGAGAGAGAGAGAGAGAGAGAGAGAGAGAGAGAGAGAGAGAGAGAGAGAGAGCTAGGGCCAGCCCATACAATAAGCTAATGCAAACACGTAAACCGTCATTAACTCGTGGAAAACTCGGTGAGGGGCTCTTGATCTAAGGAACCGAACCTGTTCTTCCCTTCCTCTGACTGAACTTAAATCCCTTCCATTCTCCTGGGTGCTGGACGCCCCCCTACGGGTCTAGCGCCCCCCTCTCAAACGAATGCAATAATATAACCTGGTAGAACCTCTTAACTCATCACGTGGAAGAGTAAGACTCTATAATGTTATAGTAAAAACAAAGAGGAGGAGAGAGAGAGAGGGAGTGAGGAAGAGAGACCCAGGTACAGCTCAGTCATATTAGGCAGAGATAAAAATGCAGTGAAAACATCATAAGTTTCCAAGCACCGGAGACCCAACCGTTAATGGTCGCTCACACACACACACACACACACACACACTCATACCCAGCAAAACTCAAAGAAAAATTGAAACGGCCCAAATATTTTCCAAGTGGTTAATAACAGAACTGGGAAACAAAAGTTCTGAGGAATTAACAGATGAACTGAAGAACGGGAAAATAAGACCAGACACATCATAAGAACGCTTAATAGACTCAGGGGGAAATAAACAAGGTAGACAGAGATTTGCCAAAACGAGGTGGCTTCCTTGCACCTATTGCTCCTATTTAGGTACCCTTAAATAGTTACGTAAGGAAAGGGGGCATTAGTAAACCTTTGGAGACAGCTGAGCTTATAAATGAGCTGAGGTAAGATAACATCTTACCTCAGCTCATTTATAAGCTCAGCTTCAACCAGTAAAATCAACTTTAAAAAAAAATGCTTAAGAGCCAGAATAATGACCGAATCATTAAGAAAAACTTTTGCTCCTGCAGTGTAATAGATAACTGGAATAGACTGGAGAATGGAAGGTGAAACAATCCGCAGCTTCACGAAAAGGAACGAAATATCGAGATCAAAGAAGCCAACAATACATTACTGTAATAAGTAACTATGTGAGTAGAACTAGGTAAAGAAAAATAAGTTCAACTAGGTAATTAAAATATTAAATTTACCTAATTATAACAAGATTACTTTAATTAGGTAATTAAACCCAGGTCTTTCCAAGTAGGTAATTAGAACGAGGTAATGGTAACCCAGTAACTGCACTCAGTGCACTCTGGCACTGGAAAAACAATGTGCTAAAGGCTGATTAATGATGAGTTGTGAAGCATGAATCAGGAAGTACCAAGAGCTGCATGGGGGGGGGGACCATCAGCTGGAGCATCTGCTTATTGATTTATCGGCTCATTCGTTCATCCTATCTCCCCTCTTCCCTTGAACTCTCTCTCTCTACCCTGGCAGGAAAAAGCCCTGGGGTCATCAGAATTCAAAATGAACTTAATTTTAGCCGGGCTAAATACAGTGTGCAAACCATTTTTTTAGTGTCTTTGATAAGCAAATTTTTAAGCCATCTTTAGAAACGAAGTTTATGTATGCCAGTAATGTGTTTGTGCTTGATTTGAGAGGAGATATTTGAAATACTCTTTTTGACTCGGGGGGTTTTACTCGTATTATCCGCTTACTGGAGCTTTTGGTTATGTGACCGAGACTTTACGCTGGCTTACCGACGCCCCCTTTAAACTAATTTTTTAAGACCATACCATAAGATGTGATGGTAAGTTTAATGCTCTATATATAAAAAAGAACCACCATACAGTTGTGTCCTAGGATTTTGGTGTGTGAATGTGTGTGTACACTCACTTATTTGTACTCACTTATTTGTGATTGCAGGGGTCGAGTCACAGCTGGCCGCTATTAGGTCCATTCTCCTCCTGCTCCATGAGCTTCATCGCATCTCTTCTTAAATTTATGTATGGATTCTGCCTCCACAACAACACTCTCCAGATTGTTCCACTTCCTGAAAACTCTATGACTGAAGATATGCTTCCTAACATCCCTGTGACTCATCTGAGTCTTCAACTTTCAGTTGTGACCCCTTGTTGCTGTGTCCCCTCTCTGAAACATCCTGTCCATATTCATCTTGTCAAATCCTCTCAGTATTTTATATGTGTTTGTTTGTTTGTTTGTGTACTCACCTAATTGTACTCTCCTAATTGTGGTTGCAGGGGTCGAGACTCAGCTCCTGGCCCCGCCTCTCCACTGACCGCTACTGGGTCCCTTCTCTCCCTGCTCCATGAGCTTTATCATACCTCGTCTTAAAGCTATGTATGGTTCCTGCCTCTACTACATCATTTGCTAGACGATTCCACTTCCTGACTACTCTATGGCTGAAGAAATGCTTCCTAACATCAAATAGTCATCTGAGTCTTCAGCTTCCAATTGTGCCCCCTTGTTTCCGTGTCCCCTCTCTGGAACATCCTGTCACTATCTATCTTGTCGTTATTATGTCTCCTCTAACCCTCCTGTCCTCCAGTGTTGTCAGGCCGTTTTCCCTTAACCTTTCGTCGTAGGATATTCCCTTGAGCTCTGGAACTAACCGTGTCGCCAACCTTTGCAATTTCTCTAATTTCTTGACGTGCTTGACCAGGTATGGGTTCCAAACTGGTGCTACATACTCTAGTATGCAGCACTAGTACACGGTGTACAGTGTCTTGAACGATTCCTTATTAAGGTATCGGAACGCTAATCTTAGGTTTGCCAGTCGCCCATATGCTGCCGCAGTTATCTGGTTGATGTGTGCTTCCGGAGACGTGTTTGGTGTTACACTCACCCCAAGGTCTTTCTCCTTTAACGAGGTTTGCAGTCTTTGTCCACCTAGCCTGTACTCTGTCAGCGGTCTCTTTGCACTTCCCTGATTTTCATGACTTTGCATTTGGCTGGGTTAAATTCGAGAAGCCAGTTCCTGGACCAGGTGTCCATGTGTCCAGATCTCTTTGAAGTCCTGCCTGATCCTCATATGATTTAATTCTCCTCATTAGTTTCACATCATCTGCGAATAGAGACACTTCTGAGTCTATCCCGTCCGTCATGTCATTCACATATACCAAGAATAGCACTGGTCCTAGGACTGACCCCTGCGGGACCCTGCTCGTCACAGGCGCCCACTGTGATACCTCATCACGCACCATGACCCGTTGTTGCCTCCCTGTCAGGTATTCTCTGATTCATTGCAGTGCCCTTCCTGTTATACGCGCCTGATCCTCCAGCTTCTGCACTAATCTCATATGAGGAACTGTGTCGAAGGCTTTCCTGCAGTCCAAGAAAATGCAATCAACCCACCCCTCTCTCTGTGTGTGTGTGTGTGTGTGTGTGTGTGTGTGTGTGTGTACTCACCTAATTGTGGTTGCAGGGGTGTGTGTGTGTGTGTGTGTTTGTGAATGTGAGTATGCATACAGATATGTCGGGCCGAATAGGTAAAAATTGTTATTTTTTCTTAAATAGCAATGCTCTTCTTGCCGAATAAGGCAAGCAAAAATTTGTGTATGCAATAATTTCGGAAAAATCATTCTGAACCTAAGGAAATAAATATATTTCATTGTGTTTGTTTATTATTAAATTATTGTAAACTTATGAAATATATTTAGTTGGATTTGGCTAAATTAAATTGCGCTTATTATAATAAGGTTGGGTAAGTTTTCTAAGGTTCTTTTAAAAATTATTATTTTTACATTAACATATATGAAAAAAAATATTCTTAAACGTATAAGAGAAAATTTTAGAAAGGACTTAATTTTAAATGAGTTATTGCTAACTGACCAGTTTTACCATTTCATGACATACATGCATATACTATATATATATATATATATATATATATATATATATATATATATATATATATATATATATATATATATATCTGCTAGGAATTCGCAAGAGCAGGCGAAATATTCACAAACACTGATCTCTGGCCGACGGAGACTCGAACCTACGAACCTCATGACAAGGTACGCAGTGCTTTACCGACCGTACCACACTGGTCAATACCTTGGCATCCAGCTCACGCTAGACGTTATTCCAAGGCAGCCAGCTTTCAGGCAGGTGGCTTACAGCTTTTCATCTCATCCCCTGCATGCATCAGTGTTTGTGAATATTTCGCCTGCTTTTGCAATTCCTAGCATTGTAAAAATCTCTAGTTGTGTCGATGCATGCAGGGGATGAGATGAAAAGCTGTAAGCCTTCCTGCCTGAAAGCTGGCTGCCTTGGAATAACGTCTAGCAAAGCTGGATGCTAGGTATTGGACCAGTGTGGACGGTCGGTAAAGCACTGCGTACCTTGTCATGAGGTTCGTAGGTTCGAGTCTCCGTCGGCCAGAGATCAGTGTTTATATATATATATATATATATATATATATATATATATATATATATATATATATATATATATATATATATATATATATATATATATATATCGTTAGGGATTCAATTCTCAACTTTAATAATAAAGGACTCATGAAAGCACTGGGCAACAGAGTTGTTTATGTTGCTAATACCTGTGAATATACAAAAAAATATATTCCATCTCTCAGTGAATATACCTATTGTGTATCTGCCTACACTGACTTTGTGGGGTATATTTATGTAATTTTACTATTTAATCTGAAACCTTTCATCATGGTTACAAATCCTTTCAATCGTTTGGTTAAAAATAAATTCAACATCAGTGGATATTTTGAGCTCTGTTATTATTTGTAAAAAAAAAAAATGTAGAAAGCTTTTTTTTTATTTTCAAACTTTGTCTATTATGGTGAATAAATTATATTTGGTGGCGCTGTCAAATTAACGCTGAGAGACTACAATATTAACACTTAATGCTGGGAGCCTATGATATTAACATTTAACGCAGAGAGCCTATAACATCAACGCTAGGAGTTTACGATATTAGAGATAGGAGACTATAATATTAGAGCTAGGAGACTATAATATTAGAGCTAGGAGACTATAATATTAGAGCTAAGAGACTATAATATTAGAGCTAGGAGACTATAATATTAGAGCTAGGAGACTATAATATTAGAGCTAGGAGACTATAATATTAGAGCTGGAGACTATAATATTAGAGCTAGGAGACTATAATATTAGAGCTAGGAGACTATAATATTAGAGATAGGAGACTATAATATTAGAGATAGGAGACTATAATATTAGAGATAGGAGACTATAATATTAGAGCTAGAAGACTATAATATTAGAGCTAGGAGACTATAATATTAGAGCTAGGAGACTATAATATTAGAGCTAGGAGACTATAATATTAGAGCTAGGAGACTATAATATTAGAGCTAGGAGACTATAATATTAGAGCTAGGAGACTATAATATTAAAGCTAGGAGACTATAATATTAGAGCTAGGGACTATAATATTAGAGCTAGGAGACTATAATATTAGAGCTAGGAGACTATAATATTAGAGCTAGGAGACTATAATATTAGAGCTAGGAGACTATAATATTAGAGCTAGGAGACTATAATATTAGAGCTAGGACATTAGAGCTAGAGACTAATATTAGAGCTAGGGACTTTTTGTAGGGGACTATAATATTAGAGCTAGGAGACTATAATATTAGAGCTAGGAGACTATATTATTAGAGCTAGGGGACTATAATATTAGAGCTAGGATACTATAATATTAGAGCTAGGGGACTATAATATTAGAGCTAGGGAACTATAATATTAGAGCTAGGGGACTATAATATTAGAGCTAGGGGACTATAATATTAGAGCTAGGAGACTATAATATTAGAGCTAGGAGACTATAATATTAGAACTGGGAGTCCACACTATAAGCGACATTCACAGCTCTGTGAATTATCTAAGTGTTCTCGGTTTAAACTTCTGTAATTTTGATGTTCATCATCTTACAGCGGCTTATGCTGCTGTTGCTGCAACAGCGGCTTATGCTGCTGTTGCTGCAACTGCGGCTTATGCTGCTGTTGCTGCATCTGCGGCTGCAGCTATTGCTGCTATACCTGCTGTTGCGTCTACATCAGTCTTCCTGCATTACAGTATACTAACCCTGCGTGCTAATAAGCGTGTAAAACATAACCCAGAGGAGCATATCCATGGTGAGGTGTATCTAGATTCCCTCAGGGAGACCTGGAGAGGTGGAGACCTCCAGACGGATGCCCCTCTGGAAGACCTGGAGACCTCCAATGGATGTCCTTCAGGGAGGCCTGCCTGTTTCTAACGAAGACCTGGGGACTGATGTCCCTCAGTGAAGTCTGGATATCAGGGAGATCTGGGGAGCAAATCACCTCCAAACAGATGCCCTGGAATTAGTCAAAAGTTACTTGGCAGTGTAGAAGAGTGCCAAGTAAGCGTCACCCCAGATGGTGTCACCATGTTCTCATTTTTGCTCAAACATTGACAATCATTCACTTTGTATGTTCCATTATTTTGGCTTTCCGGAAGTGCTTCTGGGAGTTTCAGTGAAACCTTGAATATATTTCACTTTATTCAGTACTGCTTCTTATCTATTTTCTAAATCTTTGATAGCTTTTATCGCTATATAAAATGTTTCAATCGTTTTAGATTCTATAGTTATTTTCATTTCACTGTATTTAGTGTCGCCCTGACATTAACAATTGCTCGACATTTCTTTTTATATGTCCACATAGGAATATCATTTTATCTTGGAGTTCGATTACCACAAGTTATACATGGAAAATGAATGGCCATGTGGGAGAATGTTGACCGTATGGGAGAGTCATGGCCACTTTGGGGAAAGGTGGCCACGTGGGAGACAGGTGGCCACGGAGGAGTTTTGTAGACACGGTGGAGAATAGTGGCCATGTGGGAGACTGGCTAAGTTAGTGGCAACCACACGGGTGAGTAGTCATCATGCCTGGGTGGAGCCCACATGATGAGCTAGTCATGATGTGGATGACGCTTCGGAGAGTTAGCTCTCAGCGCCACCTGATCCACCTTCCACACATGTCTTCCACTAGACCTTTCCTCCTGCCACGTCCTTCCTTACTCAGATCTGCAAAGAAATAAAACAGAACAAGGTAAGTATCATCGCTGGAAAGAAACATTAGAAAGATGTATACCCCTGAGGAGGTGAGCTAAATAAGATGCAGTAACCTAAGAAGTGATCGTCAACAAGAACACTGTTGCCAATACAGGTCGGTTCACTTTATTTCTTTAATGTTAGGTAATACATGGAATTTAATTCCAAGGTCATACACTGAATATGATACATTTAAAATAATGTATGTAATAAATGGCAGCTATGTTGGTAAGTATTATTAATATCTAGAGACATATTTTATCGTGAATAAATTATTTACTTGTGTGTGTGTCTTCTCTGTCTGTCTGTCTCTGTCTGTCTATCTCTCTCTCCCTCTCTTTACTTAATCCTTATATTTTCCAAGTCCCAGCCTTGGTGACGCACACTGCCTCAAGCACGAGTCATTTACATAAAAAATCTCTCTCCTTTGGAGAAGGGGTAGATGAGACAAACACGTCCCACGGTCTATGTAGTCACTAGAGCCTCTTCTTGCAGTCTTCCTTCAAAACTTGGGTTTATCTTAGCAAAAAATTGTATTACTTTCCCCCTGTTTTGTTTAAAATACGTTTTCTTTTAAATGTTATTGTGAAATTAAAGTAATGAAGTAATCTGTGTGTGTGTGTGTGTGTGTGTGTGTGTGTGTGCGCGTCTGTGTGTGTCTGTGTGAATGTATGAATTCACTTGAAAGTGAACGGGAATCAAACCCGAGGCTTCGTACTTGCGAATCCTCCAGGCATTCTACTACTTGGCCCAATAGGTTACAACAGGAAGGTGACAACCTATCTCAATTAGATAACGTCAACAGGTGCAACACTCCGTAACAAGTTAATTTATTATACAGTCAAGCTTCCCCACCAACAACACAAGTCATCTCAGTGCCAATGTCAACGCATTTGAAAAAAAACACGTAAAATCACGTAAAATTGGTCGTAAATCGAAACCGAAGCTTAGTGAGACTCCAGCTCTCTAACCCCTAGACCACTTTGGTTACTATTTAGGTAACATCTGCATGTCCCTGGCTGCCATGGTAGAGTTATAGAGCGTCGGTGTTTGGTTGCAGAATTCTGAGGTTGTTACCTGATTTTAGTCTCAATGATATGTTGGAAGAAGTTGTTAGGTAAGTTCCATGGCTAATATTATTCTTTATCATTGAAAATGGAAGTAATTTAGTCATTAATTAATATATTTTCTGCCAAATATTTGACTAATTTTCCATTTAAAAAAATTTAATTAAAAACTTCATGTATGTGAATATTAATAATATTTTTGAGTTGGTGCTATTAATTATCTACCCCTAATTAGCGTAATTATATATATATATATATATATATATATATATATATATATATATATATATATATATAAATAATACAACATTAAACCTAATCTGAAAACTCTATTTTATTTTGAAACATAAATATTACAAACATTGCGCTGTTTGGTGTTGAATCAATCATAGTGACGCTCTAATTAAGTTTATGGTGGGCAAGCACACCAACTGCTGGTGATAAACACCGTAATTGATATACAAACAGACCGTCATGTCTGGTACTAACTCCTGACTCAGTCAGCGGTCATATGTGCATGAATCTGACTCTAGTATCCGATGTGGTGGTTGACTTGCTGACTGGTGCAGTGATTGATGTGCTGGCTGTTGCAGTGAGTGATGGGCTGACTGTTGCAGTGAGTGATGTGCTGGCTGTTGCAGTTATTTAAGTACTGAATGGTGCAGTGATTGATGATATATTGACTTCTGCAGTGACTAATGTTCTTAGTTCAATGACTGATGTACTAACAGGTGCAGTGACTGGTGTACTAACAGGTGCAGTGACTGGTGTACTAACAGGTGCAGTGACTGATGTACTAACAGGTGCAGTGACTGGTGTACTAACAGGTGCAGTGACTGGTGTACTAACAGGTGCAGTGACTGGTGTACTAACAGGTGCAGTGACTAGTGTACTAACAGGTGCAGTGACTGATATACTAACAGGTGCAGTGATTGGTGTACTAACAGGTGCAGTGACTGGTGTACTAACAGGTGCAGTGACTGGTGTACTAACAGGTGCAGTGACTGATGTACTAACAGGTGCAGTGACTGGTGTACTAACAGGTGCAGTGACTGATGTACTAACAGGTGCAGTGACTGGTGTACTAACAGGTGCAGTGACTGGTGTACTAACAGGTGCAGTGACTGGTGTACTAACAGGTGCAGTGACTGGTGTACTAACAGGTGCAGTGACTGATCTACTAACAGGTGCTGACTGTTGCAGTGTTTGATGTACTCTCTGGTGCACCTGATGGCCTGTGTGGTGCGGAATATCATGATAACCTGATAATAATGTGTCAATCAGACCACGAATTTGAGGCTCGATCTCTTCACTGAACCGTTACCTTGGAATGGTGCCCCGTACTCACCTAATTGTGGTTGCAGGGATCGAGACTCAGCTCCTGGCCCCGCCTCAGCACTGTCCGCTACTGGGTCTCTGCTCTCCCTGCTCCATGAGCTTTATCATACCTTGTCTTAAAACTATGTATGGTTCCCGCCTCCACTATATCGTTCGTTAGACTATTCCACTTCCTAACTACTCTATGGCTGAAGAAGTGCTTCCTAACATCCCTTTGACTCATCTGAGTCTTCAGCTTCCAGTTGTGTCCCCTTGTTTCTGTGTTCCCTCTCTGGAACATCCTGTCACTGTCTACCTTGTCAATTCCCCCAGTATTTTGTATGTCGTTATCATGTCTCCTCTGACCATTCTTTCCTCCAGTGTTGTTAGTCCTATTTCCCTCAACCTTTCTTCATAGGACACGGTGTACAGTGTCTTGAACGATTCCTTGTTAAGGTAACGGAACGCTAATCTTAGGTTTGCCAGTCGCCCATATGCTGCCGCAGTTATCTGGTTGGTATGTGCCTCCGGAGACGTGCTTGGCGTTATACTCACCCCAAGGTCTTTCTCCTTTGCCGAGGTTTGTAGCCTTTGTCCACCTAGCCTGTACTCTGTCAGCGGTCTTCTTTGCCCTTCTCCGAGCTTCATGACTTTGCATTTGGTGGGATTGAATTCGAGAAGCCAGTTGCTAGACCAGATGTCAAGCTTGTCCAGGTCTGTTTGAAGTCCTGCTTGGTCCTCTTCCGATGTGATTCTCCTCGTTAATTTCACATCATCTGCGAACAGAGACACTTCTGAGTCTATCCCATCCGTCATGTCATTAACATATACCAAGAATAACACTGGTCCTAGGACTGACCCCTGCGGTACACCGCTCGTCACAGGCGCCCACTGTGAGACCTCATCACGCACCATGACCCGATGTTGCCTCCCTGTGAGGTATTCCCTGATCCATTCCAATGCCATTCCTGTTATGCTTGTTCTTCCAACTTCTTTACTAATCTCATGTGAGGAACTGTGTCGAAGGCCTTCCTGCAGTCCAGGAAAATGCAATCAACCCACCCTTCTCTCTCTTGAATTACCTCTGTTACTTTATCATAGAACTCTAGGAGGTTTGTTACACAGGATTTGCCTTCCCGGAATCCGTGCTGTCTGGTGTTTATTATCCTGTTCAGCTCGAGGTGCTCCACCATTCTTTTCCTGATGATTTTCTCCAGGACTTTGCACACTATACACGTAAGTGACACCGGTCTATAGTTTAGTGCCTCTTTTCTGTCTCCTTTTTAAAGATGGGGACTACGTTGGACTTCTTCCATACCTCAGGTAGCTTCACAGTTTCAAGGGATGTGTTGAATATAATGGTAAGTGGCACACTCAGTACCTCAGCTCCTTCCCGAAGAACCCATGGGGAGATATTGTCCGGACCCATCGCCTTTGAGGTATCGAGGTCACTGAGTAACTGCTTCACCTCCTCCTCAGTTGTGTGTATGCCCTCCAGCACTTGATACATCCCTTGTTGGTGATGCACCCCATCCTGTCTACCCAGCTGCCTTCCTTCCTCCACTGTGAATTCTTCCTTTAACCTCAAGTTGAGCTCCTCACATACCTCTTGATCGTTACTTGTGAGTTCCCCATCTTTCTCCTCAGCCTTATCACCTGGTCCTTGACTGTTGTCTTCCTTCTGATGTGACTGTACATCAGTTTCGGGTCAGACTTAACTTTCGATGCTATGTCGTTTTCGTACTGTTTCTGGGCCTCCCTCCGTACTTGTGCATACTCGTTTCTAGTTCTTCTACTAATCTCTTTGTTTACTTGGGTTCTTTGCCTTCTGTACCTTTTCCATTGCTATGTACTTATTGTACTCACCGAGTAGTGTTGCAAGGGTTGATTTATGGCTCTTGGCTCCACCTGTTTTACCTGATTTCTGCCCTGTGTTTATGTTTTCCGGGGAGTGTGTAGTTTTGATGTATATACGTGTATTTCTGAAAGATTTAAGAAATTTCTTTAGAGAAGGCTAACTAATGCAACCATAGCGTAAACTCATGGAAATTTAAAATTCCTTTCAATCTTGCTGAGTTCTTCCGGCCAGGCACTCGCAAACTCTAATCTTACGCCTTTTAAACTTCATCCTGTATGTGGCTTAAAATTTTGCAAGAGACGAAGCTAATGTTAAAATTCTTTACGTTTCACTGATGTGCACCAAGAAATTTAAAGAACATCACACACGAATGTGTGCGAGTACAAATAAGCACGCACCCACTCGGACACACACACACACACACACACACACACCCCACACACACTCGGACACACACACACACACACACTGACACACACACACACACACACACACACACTCGGACACACACACATAAACTCATAGGTGTCTCTGTTCGCAGACGATGTGAAACTAATGAGGAAAATACAAGCGGACGAGGATCAGGTAAGCCTACAAGGGGATCTGGATGTGTTCACTCTTCAAGACTGAACACATCGATTCCAGGCTGAGGGACTGATTACCTCAAACTACTCCTCTCTTTGCACCGTTCTTCTTTGTAATGGACCGATGACGCCACTGTGTGGCGAAGCGTTTCCTCATTAAAGATTCCTCCTATATGTTGCACAAGTGTCTCATTCTTTAACTTGTCGCTTTTCTAAACTATCAAATCTTGCTCCTTCTGTCAAGGAGAATCCATCCTCGGTTCTTGACATTCATGTCCACCACTCTTTACCTTGCTGGTCTTCAGTCTACTGCAACCACAATGGCAATTACGTCCATTACTTTTTCCTACCATGTCTAGTCTATGAAGAATTGTTTTTCTTTCTTACTTTCTCATTCTCCTCTACGTCTCTGATCCTCAGATTCTTAACTCTGAAATGTCTTTTCTTTGCAGTTCATTCTTTCGTTTTGCTTTCACGATAAATAAACTTTCACTTCATCGCAATTCCTGGGTTTTGTTTTCCCGGTGTTTCTAAACTGCAGAACATTATTAACAACCATCAGCGTTTAGATATTCAACTTGCTTTTACGAAGGTAATGCAGTTCGAAACATTTTGGTTCATACTTTACCTTCCACAGATGCTACAATGCGTTTACTTTATCTCACGTTCTTCTTCGTGAAACTGACCGCTTTGCCGATACTAAACTGACCGCTTTGCCGATACTAAACTGACCGCTTTGCCGATACTAAACTGACTGCTTTGCTGATGCTAACAATGCTCTTTTCTGTCGTGTAACAGACCACAGGAGTCCCATCAGCTGGTTCTCAGCCAAAGTTATCCGTTCTCTTCAATCCTTCCCAGACGTCCTCTTGCTGAATCGGCTCCTAATACTAAACCTTTCTAACCCGAGTGTTATCCTCAGTTGTTTCTGACGGTGTTTGTATTCTCTACTGTTTCTGTTGATGCTTGTATTTTCCAGCCGCCTTCACCTTCCTCCTGTATCATTTTATTTCCATAGTTACTAATCCAATACGGGCTGAAACGTCATCCAGTTTTCATTTCCAGTTTGAGGGTTCGTAATTTCTTCCAGCCACGTTGTGAATGTTATTATTTGCATAGTAGAGGCTAACTCTATGCATAGATACAAAAATAGGCATGACAGAATAAAAAAAGGCAGGGAGTTTGCTACATCAAATAATCAATGAATAAAAGTAATGTGCCCAAGAGCTGGAGCTCTGCCCACGAAGACACAGCCTGGTGAGTTCACACGTAAAAGCCCCTCCCAGCTCGAGAAAGCGCAATATGAGTTTCTCCACTTATCATTGCATAAAAATACCCAAACTACATTTACCACCTACGAGGATACGTTGGGGAGGAAAAAACTAATGGAATAATCCAAGTTTATATAAAAGGCAATATCTTGGCTCCTCCACCTCCTGCAGACTTGAAGTATTGCCAAATTTGCATACATGGAGAGGGCCCAAGCTGAGTCGCGGTCTTTATCAGAACGGCAGTCATGTGAATATTTTAATTTATTTGAGCTTATTTTGCTGTTTTTATTTGCATCATATTATAATACATAATTTTTGTCATTATTATTGTTATTACTATTATCAGCATCATTACCACCAGTACTAAGTAGTAGTAGCACTCTTATTTGTAGCAATATTTATAATATAATCTTTATTTTTACCTATATTATCGTTGTCATCTTACGAACCTGGGTAAATAGGAGCACTACAGTAGGCCTACTGGTATATGCCAGGCAGTTTCTCCTCCCAGTAAGCCATTTCCAATCATGTATTTGTTTACACTATTCATAAAACTACCTGGAGTTATTACCTTCGCTAGCACTTTGTCTTTGTTCTCTTTTCTATTTGTACACTTAACTTATATGCCCACTAATTCTTCCCTGAGAGAATACGTTAAATGATTTTCAACTTATTTTAGTAGGGAAGGATTCTGATTCACGGAATTAACTTAATCTTTCTGAATGCTTTCCGACGCATTTATGCCACGTTTGTTGAATGGAGACAATAACTGCGCCGCAGAATCTAAATGAGGTCTTCCCCGGCGATATATAGAGTTGTTACAAAAATTTAGGTCTCCTATTACTTAAATTTCTTGATGTGGAGCCAAGAAGACTATTAGCTTAATTGAGAACACTTGCGGACCGTTGTCTTGCCTTCAGAACTGTGCTAACAGGAACACCTTTCTCTTTGTTGTTCACTTTAGCTTTGATTTCTGAAATATTCTGCTTATGTGTGCTTCTGTTATATGTTGACCCAGTATACCGACCAGGCATTTTTCCGCCCCACTGTAAACACAATTTGCTCATTTCGTGGCGAGTATTTTAACCTTTTAACTGGTGTGGTTGCTAACATGTGCGAGTAGTGCCTTGCAATGCTGTTTTATAATGCTGCGCCTTTAATGCTGTGACTCTTAATGCACAGCAATTTTATTATTATTATTATTATTATTATTATTATTATTATTATTATTATCATCATCATTATATTAAAAACGAGCAAAACCAGTATGGGTCCTAACTTCTTTACTGCCTACATATTCATAACCTTATAATTCTTTAGTTTTGATCCTTGTATTTAGAGAGTATTTCAATTCATTGCATAATATGCATATTATGTGTGAATTAAGCTTCTGAATATTCTTTATACATAAATATTTAGGCGAATTCTAAAAACTACTTTATAAAAATAATTGAGCTTAATCCCTACAAATCCCCACACAAAGTAGATTTACCCTCTAGCCTACGCTAATGAATGTAAGCTATTCCTCTTGCGCGAATTTGTTGAATGTTTTTGGATACTATATATATATATATATATATATATATATATATATATATATATATATATATATATATATATATATATATATATATATACATATATGTATATGTATTTGACGTTTTATTAACACATCGGCCGTCTCCCAAGGAGGCAGGGTGGACCGAAAAAGAAAAACTTCCATCATCATTCACTCCATCACTGTCTTGCCAGAGGCGCGCGCTTCCACTACAGTTATAAAACTGCAACATTAACACCCCTCCCTCAGAGTGTAGACACTGTTCTTCCCATCTCCAGGACTCAAGTCCGGCCTGCCGGTTTCCCTGAATCCCTTCATAAATGTTACTTTGCTTACACTCCAACAGCACGTCCAGTCCTAAAAACCATTTGTCTCCATTCGCTCCTATCTAACACGCTCACGCTTGCTTGCTGGAAGTCCAAGCCCCTCGCACACACAACCTCCTTTACCCCCTCCCTCCAACCTTTCCTAGGCCGACCCCCTACCCCGCCTTCCCTCCATTACAGATTTGTACCACTTCGTCCTACTAACACCAAAGACCCGTGGCCCCTAGTGAAAGCATGCAATGGATTTCCTTAAAGAACTGGGCTCCAGGTTCATCGAAATCACTAGAGATCCGAGGGCTGCCACCTTTCTCTTCCAGGGCCAAAATGTTGCGGTGGAGAGAGGGAACGCCTGCTGCATCCTAGGTTCTCTTCAGGTGTCTGAGCAGCCCAAGGAGCTCAAAAACTTAAATTTCTTTACACGTACTTTGCAGTCCTGCGTGCACGCAAACTTCCACCGTATCTCTACTCACTAACAGTACATATTATTCATATTTAGATGTACTTTTTTTTGCATTTTTATTTGCAAAAAAAGGACTATATAGAACAGCTGATTTTTGTATGTGAAAACGCAAACGTTCAGGACATAAGTTATAACTGAGTCTTCGTACATCTTATTCTGCAGTATTCGATTTGTTTGCTTACCTTACTTTATGATTTGATATGATTATGAAGATTATTACAGAGTTATCATCCATTCAGCTTCACATATGTGGTAAATCGATTGCTTTGTGTCTCAAGTCTATCGACTACACGAGGGTTATTAACGTAGCACCACCAGCCAAAAATGCTTTAATCTCTTAAAAAATTACTAAAGTAACACCAATGTGTAGACACACAGATGAATACAACTCAGTGTACATATTGACAATTCTCTTGAAACCAGAACTACTGCGAATAAGATAAGATTTTGTTCGGATTTTTAACCCCAGAGGGTTAGCTACCAAGGATAATCTTATGTCTTATTTCCACTGGGTCCTTCAGTCCTGTCTCTCCGGACCCTCAGGATACTACCTACAACAGCTGACTAACACCCAGGTACCTACTTGCCTGTTGGTGAAAGGAGACAGCAGGTGTAAGGAAACACGGCCAACGTTTCCATCCAGCCGGAAATTGAACCACGGACACTCAGTGTGTGAGGCAAGAGCGTTGCCAACCATGCCGTGGGACCCTCCATTTTCATTTAAGTTGCCCCCCAAAAAAAAGCTACTTGTGACTATTAACGTCATTCTCTTTACTTGACTCAGTATATCATGATATGCATTAATTGCTGCATTTAACGAGAAATATAACATACTTTGTTAAACAGAGTGAACTGCCTCGACAGTTTTAATTAACTTAGTGCAAACAACAGACATTTTAATAAGTTAAATTCTTGGTATCTCTCAAATTAGTTTTAATGTGCTGAACGATTCTACATTTTACATAATGCTGTACATTAATTGGAGTGATCACTTATACAAAGATTTTTTTTTCGAGGAGCTGAATTGTATCCAGTCATATTTTCATGTGTAATATACGTATGTATTGTTAGTGACTTTTAGGAAATACTTCATTGAAATATCACAAGTTTATATATATATATATATATATATATATATATATATATATATATATATATATATATATATATATATATATATATATTATGCCTTGAACGTACTGTTTATTCCTGTCAGCCATTATTCAGGTCAGTCACTAGTCAGGTCATGCAACCACAAGTCAGGTCATGCAACCACAAGTCAGGTCATGCAACCACAAGTCAGGTCATGCAACCACAAGTCAGGTCATGCAACCACAAGTCAGGTCATGCAATTACAAGTCAGGTCATGCAACCACAAGTCAGGTCATGCAACCACAAGTCAGGGCATGTAACCACAATCAGGTCATGTAACCACAAGACAGGTCAGGTCAGGCAGCCACTTGTCAAGTCAAAATTTATTACATTCAAGTGTTTGTTCGGCTTCCGAGAGCTGATTAATTATCCAATTACCAGCTTACCTCTTTAGACTCTCTCTCCCTTTCTCTCTCTTTTTCTCCGTCTCTCTTTCTCTCTCTCCCCTCTATCTCTCTTCCTAGTAGTATTAGAAGACGTAGTAGTAGTAGTAATAGTAATAGTAGTAGTAGTAATAGTAGTAGTAGCGTAGTAGTAGTAACAGAGCATGTGAGGTGTAGTTATAAACTTTACTTTTGCTAGGGTAGGCCTTGTCTGCTAAGGGAGGGCTATTTTTTTACCCCTGGCACTCTGCTAGATTTGGTTTGTTCATGTTAACTTAGGTTTGGTTATATTAGGTTAGGGGTAAGTTAGGCTAGGTTAAGTTAGGTTACTTACAATACGTTAGGTCAGGTTTCACTGCTGGGATTTGCTTCTATATCTCCAATACTGTGTTCGGTCAGCTTCGCCAGACTTTGTGTAATTGACATTTACACCCTTGCCACCTACGTCACCATCTTTATAAGTTTTTTTTCTCACCACAATCGCTATTGTCAATATTTTTTTTCCCCAGAAACACTATGGCCAATTTTTCACAATCATTTTAATCATACTATATTCCTTTCCATCACAATCGTCACGACCATATTCACCACAATCTTTCTAGCCTTTTTCTTTCGCCTCAGTCGTCACCATTACGACTCACCACCACCACCACTATCTCTCACCACCATCTTCATCATCATATTTTGCCGCAGTCATCAGCGTTATCTTCACGGCCGCATTCCACTACCGACAGAGCCACCTTCCTCATCCCAGCAAGACATTAAGAGCAAAGGCTTCATCACAGAGAGCGTTTGCCTTTCATTAAGGATATGCTCATTCCGGCCCACTCAGTGCTGTTGACGCTAGAAAGGAAACCCACCCGAGAGCCCCACTCCACACCAAGCAAGGAATCAACAGAAATTCCACTTTTGATATTTGATGGTAGTGGGATAGGTTGAAGGCACATATCACCTGCACCTGGGTCATTAAGACGGTAATTCGTTTGGTCACTAAAACCAAGAGGAATTTAGTTCCTGAAATAAGGACTATAATAAACTTTCAGAGTACATACAATACATTGAAGAGGTATACAGCTCTCAGTGCAAATATACTGTGATTGTGTACTTTGAGATATACACCTTTGTGCTCTGTTAGCTTTAAGATTCAAGGCCTACAGAATGCCGGAGGGTATTGAAGGACGAAATTCATTTATTGACAATCCAGCAAGAGTACTTTAATTTCACAACAAGAATTAATACGGATGAAAATACACAAAACAACGTAAGCATCTTCCACTAGAGATCAAACCAAAACTGCAGTACTTTTGTATATATATATATATATATATATATATATATATATATATATATATATATATATATATATATATATATATATATATATATATATATATTTTTTTTTTTTTTTTTTTTTCATATAAATGCTTTATTAATAGACAGAAAACATTTATAGAAAACACAAACATGAATACAATGGTACAATATGTCAAAGATTATCAATCTTTGGGAGACATCAGGAAAATTAAAGATATGGTAGGTAGCCTGGGCCTATCTTTAAACCCCACCAAATGTGAGATAGTTTCCACCAATCCACAGATGATCCAGGACATTAGGGCTGTTTTACCAGGGGCACGAGCCATCGATCCAGCCAACAGCACTCTCCTTGGTGCTCCCCTTGGGCCCAATGCCATCGATCTGGTCCTGGAAAAAAAAATCTCCGACCTCAGGACGATGGAAGGTAGGATGAAAGACATTGATACACATGATGCCTTCTACCTACTCACCAGGTGCCTGTCAATCCCAAAACTTACATACTTCCTGAGATGTTCCCCAGCCTTCAACAGCCCGAAACTCGAGGAATACGACTCTCTCCTCAAGACCATGCTAGAGAGTGTATTGAATCTTTCCCTCGAAGATGGACAGTGGTTGCAAGCTTCACTTCCAGTCAGACTTGGGGGCTGGGGTACGCAAATCCTCCCAGATTGCCCTACCAGCCTTCTTATCCTCTTCCATAGCATCAAATGAGCTAATAAAACAAATTCTTCCATACAACCTCAGTGATTCAGCAGGAATACAGGACCCTAGCTACACCAGTGCCATCACTGAATGGGAGAGACTTGCTGCTCCAACACCAAAACCTAGTGAAGAACAGGCCTACAAACAGTCAAGCTGGGACAGCCCCATTGTTGAAAAGATACTTGCCAATATGCTCAGGGCCGTAACATCAGACAGGGAGACTGCCCGTCTCCTAGCCGTGAGTGCACCTCACTCTGGGGACTTCCTCCAAACAGTTCCCATTTCGGCCATGGGAACACGCCTGGACCCTAAGACCCTTCGTATTGCAGTGGCTCTGCGCCTTGCTGCCCCCATTCACACGGAATATACGTGTATTTGCGGCGATGCGCAAGCCGACCAATATGGTCTACATGGTCTTAACTGTTCTAAAACCAAGGGTTGGCATGCAAGACACAATGAGGTCAACGACATCATAAAGAGAACCCTCGCTACAGCTGGATGCCCAGCCGAGAGAGAGCCTCGATCACTAGCAGCCAAACGCCCACAACCCAGCAAACCGCCCCGACGGGATCACCATCTATCCTTGGAAGAATGGCAAGCTCTTAGCATGGGATTATACCTGCGTGTCGACACTGGCTGACACCTACATCCATCACAGTGTTGGGCGACAGGGAGGAGCTGCTGACCACAGAGAGAGTACAAGATCGGCAAGTACAGGGACATAAGCCAACAGTATAAATTTGTCCCAGTGGGATCGAGACCTTGGGAGCGTGGGAAAAAATGCAACACGTTTCCTTAAAGAGCTGGGTTCCAGACTCATCGACACCACCAGGGACCCAAGGGCAGCCACGTTCATGTTCCAGCGTCTCAGCGTGGCCATCCAGAGGGAAACGCATGCTGCATACTCGGCTCGCGTCCGGCTTCGGAGGAGCTGGAGGAGATTCATAATCTTTGACATATTGTACCATTGTATTCATGTTCATGTTTGTGTGTTTTATAAATGTATTCTGTCTATTAATAAAGCATTTATATGTATGTATGTGTTATATAGGATGGGGTGGTAGGAGAAGTGGAATATTCAAACGGCTTCAGGAAGAAATCCAAATATTCTTCCTTGATGCCTTTTATACACTTCTCGAGGCTATGGGTCCCACAATTTGCACCAGAGGTGGACCCCATCCTATATTTAAAAAAAAAAAAAAAAAAAAAAATATATATATATATATATATATATATATATATATATATATATATGTCAATTGTAGGACCCATTGCCTCGGAAGTGGATAAAAAGACTTCAAGGAGAATATTTAGATTTCTTTCTAAGCCATTTGAATATTCCACTTCCCTACCACCCCATCTTTTTTTTTTTTTTACAAACTTTATTTCAAGAAAAATACAATGGGGAGTAAAACAACATAGATAACAACTCAGAGCTACATGTCAAATACTTCGTCCAACTCCCCGGCAGTGGGCCGCGTGCCCAGAATACTGCAGGTATTTCCCTCTGGATCGCAACACTGAGTCTCTGAAAGAGGAAGCTGGTCGCCCTGTGGTCCTTGGTTTCTATGATGAGTTTTCCACCCAGCTCCTTGAGAAACTTTAGAGCACACTTGCCCCATGCTCCATGGGTCTCCGACCCTATTGGGATGAATTATAGCAAGGGGAAGGTCTTCAATTTGCGGGTCTTCTGGATCTCCCTGTGGCTGGCAGCTCCACCCCCTTCGGCTAAGGAGTGTGGCAGGTAGGTGTCTGCCAATGTGGCAGCACAGGTGTAGTCCCAAGCAATCTGCTTACCATCCTTCCAGGGTAGCATGGTGGCTCCATCAGGACGCTTTGACTTCCATCAGACCTCTGCACTTGGGGTTCCCGTTGAGCTGGGCAACGGGCTGTGGGACTTCTCTTTATGATGTCATTGACCTCCTCATGTCTAGCATACTTCCCTTCTGATGTAGTGACACACTAGACCATGAAGTCGAATTGATCAGCCGTCGCCCTGCCGCAAATACACCTATGTTCGGTGAGTATGGGGGCGGCTAGAGCGAAGAGCAACACCAATCCAATGGCCGTGGGTCGAGTCGAGTGCCCAGAGAGGAATTGGGAACAGCAAGAAGGAAATCTCCTAGAGTGTGGTGCCCTCACCGCTAGGAGACGAGCTTTGTCCTTTCCTGAAGCGTTGGTAGCATTGTGTTGGAAATTTTTTCCATGATCGGTTTGTCCCAGTGGGACTGTTTGTGCTCTTTGGGAGGAGCTGGTCTACTGGAGGAGTCTGCCATGATGTCCCACTGCACTGCTGCTTCAATGAACTTGGGGTCTTGAGCTCCCACCACACCTCTCAAACGTTCAGGGACAATCCTCTTGACTAATCCACAGGAGGCCAAACACGATGACAGAAATGCAGGTAACGCTACATGCCTTGCTTTGCGCACCCCTATACCTCCAAGTCGCACTGGGAGGGTTGCCTGCTCCCATTGCTGATCCTCTAGTGACAGATTCAGTGCCTTCTTGAAGGTTGATCTCAGGTGTGCGTCATACTCGTCAAGTGTTGGGTTTTCAAAGAGGTGCGCACCTCAGGAAGTAAGTGAGTCTTGGCATAGTAAGACACCTTGTGAGGAGATACAGGGCATCATGGGCATCAAGATCCTTATTCTCTCCTCCATTCTTTTCAGGTCATTCACTTTGTCCTTGAGGACAGTGTCGATGGCGTGGTGACCCAGTGCTCCCAGGAGGGTACTGTTGGATGGAGTTATAGTAGTGACTTCTGGGAGGATTGTTTGCACCGCATTGATTATTTCCTGATTTGTTGTGATAATTTCACACTTTGAGGGATTAAGGATGAGTCCTAAGGCTTCTCCTGTGTCTTCACCCGTTGTAGGTCCTCTAACAAGGACTCCCCAGTACCTGCCAGGTGCCATCATCCAGGTACCAGATGTTGAGCTCGCTGCATAGGCTGGAAGTTAGTTCTCTTCTGCCAAACAGAAGAGAAGTGGAGCAGTGGATCACCCTGCTGAACACCCTCAGATGAGGAATTTCATGTTCCCCAAACAAAGAGTCGAGGGGTTTTCTGTAGCCAGCTGAAATGAAGGGAAAGAGACTGGGGAACCGCTCTCGAACGGCTGCAAGACCACATTCTCTTCACCATATTAAAGGCATTTCTAAAGTCAAGTTTGACTAGCCTTGTCTTCTGATAGGTCCCTGATGTAGGCCCTGCCGCATGAGCTGCGGCTTCACTGCCTTGAGAGACCCCAAAGCCCAGTTGGTGTGGCTGGAGTAAACTGGCAGCTTCTAGGCGAATGTTTCTTACTGCTGCTTTGGCAACTAGACGGCGAAGGGTGTTACCAACAGCAATGGGTCTGATTCCCCCATCCTTCTTCTTCAAAGCGCATAATGAGGCTCCAAAAAGAAAGGTTTAATTTCTTCTGGGATTCGCCCAGCCAGGCAGTTGTTGACAAAAGTTGTTAATTCGGTGAGGAGAATTGATGCAGATGCTCCGAGTACTGGATTTACCATCTCTTTGAGGTGTTGTGGTCCGAATTCCAGTGTAACCTCCTGCGATCCTGTTGGAAATGACACTATCGCCTTATACACTTCTGATTCTGGCAAAATTAATTGTTCAGTGATGGGGTCTCCTTCAGGGTTGTTGTTGATGGCTATAGTGTCCCTTGTCGGATGCTTGTCTCTTAGTGCTGAGCTGTGGCCTCATCTTTGGGAGCTACAGTGTCGTCACTTTAATTATTCTGATTGTCCCACTGTTTGCCTTCGGGTTTTTTGCTAACCTGTGCGCAAATTTTTCGTTTTCAGTGGGTTTTTTTTGGGGCTACCTCTGTGATTCCCATGGTGGGGCAGAGGGACACAATTATCTGTTCTTGGGTATTTAAAAACCCCTGATGACTGAAGTGGTTAGCAGTTTGCCTCGTTTTTTCAGGAACTGCAAGGCAGAATTAGAAACAGGAGTAGGTTTGTGCCTTTTAAGGTGCCTCGGGGTTCTAAATTGGTGGAGCCTCCATTCACCCGGGTTTAAAAGGTCTGGAATTTCCCTGCTGCATATGGGCGAGGCTGCTTTAGGAATGGGGAAGGGTTCAGCAGTGGATTTGGAATGCCCGCAGAAGGGGTTTCCAAAGAGGAGGTTCCTTGGGATTAAAATTTGTTGGGGCCGTGGGTTGCCTCCGCTGGGGGCCATGTGATCCCCACCCATTTGTGCACGAATAAGGCCATCTCCCGTTGGGGTGCTTTGAAACTCTCCACCACCTGACATGTGCCTTTTTTCATTTTGGGTTCCCATTTCCCTGGGTTTGGGTTTTGGCTGCATCATCCGCCATACCTCAAACGTGTGGTAAGCCGTAGGGAAAATGGCACATGACACAACCGAATGTGGTTCATGGTGGTGGTGGTTGAGCAGGGTCTCCCGTCCTTGAGGTGGGCAGTGAGGGGGGGGGAGGAATGGGGGATGTGTGATAAGGTAGGCCGGCCGGACGCGCCCTTTTTTCACATATGATGACACACTGCTATATACCACCATGCTATCTACCGTGCGCATGCTAAATACATGCTATCCCAATATACACTATATATATAACTATACACACTATACACGCGGTGAACAAACACTCCATTATCATAGCATGAGCACACGCGCGCCTGTTTGGGGAAGGGAAGGGAAATGTTTTACCCCTCACCCTCTGCCTCCCTTCCCCCCCATTAGGCCTTCCCTCACCCACCATGGTGACCGTTATATTCCCTCACTGACTTCACATGCACAACACTTTTCTTGGTTCTAAAGTGGGAGAGGAGATGTAAGTCTTCTTTTCCAACACGAACTGCAGATATTCACCAGCCTGTTGATGATAATCCTGGTAGAGTTCTTGATTGGACGATTTTGGGCCAAAACCCCAACAGGATCCCCAAGCCTCTCTCTGGCAGGGGTCCCAGATATATATAAATATATAAAACATATATATATATATACATATATATATATATATATATATATATATATATAATATATACATATATATATATATATATATATATATATATATATATAAATATATATATATATATATATACATATATATATATATATATATATATATAAATATATACATATATATATACATATATATATATACATATATATATAATATATTTGGTTTAAAGGTAAAACTTGCGATTTTGGCTTAAATAGCAACGCTCATCTTGCCATATAAGACAAGCGAAAATTTGTGTATGCAATAATTTCGCCAAATCTCTGAACAAAAGGGGAACAAAATATATTTCATTGTGTTTGTTTACTATTAAATTAAGGGTTTAAAGTATCTAAAAATATTTAGTGGGGGTTTGGCTAAATTAAATTGCGCTTGTTATGATAAGGTTGTTTGGTTTCAAAGTTTCTCTTGGGACAAAAATAAAATTTTTTCATTAACGTAAATGAAAAAATGTATCTTTAAATGTATAAGAGAAAATTTTAGAAAGGACTTAATTTTAAATGAGTTCTTGCTATTGATTTACCTAATCGGCACGACATATATATATATATATATATATATATATATATATACTATATACAATATATATATATACATACATATATATATATATATATATATATATATATATATATATATATATATATTAAATATATATATACATACATATATATATATATATATATATATATATATATATATATATATATATATATATATATATATATATATATATATATATCAAAAAAAATCACAGTAAACAGGTGATATCAAAATAGCCCAAAACAACCACTGAAAAAAATAGAAGAATTCCAAATGCTTTCGTGACTATTCCCTTATCAAGGAACTATAAAAAGGAAAAAGACAGAAGGCTTATAAAGGGGCAGAATACACCTCACAGTCACATCACACTAACAAAGCACACCTGACAGTAGCGACAACCCGACTCTGTGAAGGAACATGAAGGACTAATTCAAGTTAAAAGATTAAATTTATATTATTTTTAATTTTATTATTATAAATGGTCATTTATATACCAAAGAATATATTTATTTAAACTGTTTTAAAAGAAACAATTCTATTATATTTTCTCAACCATGGACTTGCTTGATACCAAAACCCTTTTCCCGCTTTTGAAAATCATTGGATGTTTTAAAATCTCTCACATGAATAAATGACAATGGGGTCTTGTCCCGTTCTAATGCTATAAATTTTTTTATCGTTCAGAAATTTACCAGTTTGACCCCTAATAACTTTATCGCATTTTCAGAATCTTATAGACATCCGTCAGCATTTTGGGGAGAAATTTTTATCAAAGTCTTTTTACTGTATCAAGATTTTTAAATACAACTGATATTAAAATTCTTAATATAATTGGATTCATTTATAATTAATAAAATTTGGAAGAATTTAATGATAAATTGGACTAATCTTAATTCTTGGGAAGAGTTTCAGGTCACTTTCTTATGTTCTCTGCAGGTGTTAGCGTTATTAGTACTTGAGGTATATCTTTGAGTATGTATGTACTGTGAAAATCTATTTTCTAAACCTTCTTCCTCATTTCTTCATATGTATCATGACATTACATAAATTCTTCTATTTATTGATGATTCATCATATATATATATATATATATATATATATATGTGTATATATATATTTTATATATATATATATATTGAAAGTGAGTAGGTTGGTGACAGCAACCACTCAGGAATTCTACCATCCTGCCAGGTGACTGTGAGCAAAGACCTGAAACTGTTTTACATGATGGTAGGATTGCTGGTGTCTTTTTTTCTGTCTCATAAACATGCAGATTTCAGGTACGTCTTGCTCTTCATTCTATTATGGCAGGTAAGAAGGAATATAATGTATAAATTCAAGGATTATGTGGAGTAAAATAAGGTTGGATGTGAAAGTGGGTTATAGTAAGTGTTTATGCACCTGGAAGAAGTGAAGGAGAGAGAAGATTTTGAAATGTTGAGTGAGTGTGTGGAAGTTTTGAACCAAGTGAAGTAATTGTGGTTGGATCTTAATGCTAAAGTGGGTAAAATTTGTGGATGAGTAGTAGTAAATTTGTGCCAGGGTAATGTAAATGAGGAGCCATTAATTGACTATGTGAGAAAGAGTTTAGTAATAGTAATACATATTTATGAAAAGAGGATAAATAATATACAAGGTTATGATATGAGTAAGGAAGGTTTGTTGGATTATTATTGGTGGATAAAAGGTTGATGAGTAGGCTTGGATGTACATGTTTATAAGAGGAGCATGGATATATCTGATCATTATTTGGTTGCTTCGTTGAGTAAGGTAGATGGGACAAAAGAAATAGCAACAAAGTAAGAGAGGTAAGTGTATAAACTAAGGAGGAGGAAGTTAGGGTGAGATATAAGCAACTATTGTGAAAGGTGGGCAAAGTGCAAGTAGGAGTAGTGGGGGTTGAAGAGAGTTGGGATAGTTTAAAATGCAGTATTAGAATGTGGGGCAGAAGTTTGTGGTTATGGGAGGGGGGGTGCAGGAGGAAAGAGATGAGTGGTGGAATGAAGAAGTAAAGGGTGTGATAAAAGAAAAAAATACTTATGAGAGGTTTTACAAAACAAGTGTTAGTGAAGAGCAGAGTATATGGAGAGTAAAGAAAGGGTGAAAGTGGTGAGAGGTAAAGAAGAGCGGATGAAAAGACGGAGGGCTCTGTCAAAATTTTGCTGAAAACAAAAAATTTTGGAGTGAGATAAACAAGGTAAGAAAGCCTAGGGAACGAATGGATTTGTCAGTTAAAAACAGAGTAGGGAGTTAGTAGATGGGAGCTGGAGGTATTGGGTAGATGGCGGGAATATTTTGAGGAACTTTTAAATGTCGATGAAAGAGGGAGCGATAATTTCATGTACTGGCCAGGAGGTACAACATCGTTTAGGAGTGAAGAAGAGCAGGATGTGAGTGTGGGGGAGGTGTGAGGCATTACGTAGAATGAAAGGGGTAAAGCGCTGGAATTGCGGAATCATGACAGAAATGTTAAAAGCAGGAGGGATATAGTGCGGGAGTGGTTGGTATTTTGTTTAATAAATGTATGAAAGAGGAAGGTACCTAGGGATTGAGCGAGCATGTATAGTTCCTTTATATAAAGGAAGGGATAAAGAGAGTGTAAAAATTATGGGAATAAGTTTACTGAGTATACCAGGTAAAGTGTATGGCAGGGGTTTTTATTGAAAGAATTAGAGGTAAGACAGAGAGTAGGATTGCAGATGAGCAAGGAGGCTTTAGAGTGGGTAGGGGATGTGTAGATCAAGTGTTTACAGTGAAGCATATATGCAACAGTATTTAGATAAGGGTAGAGAAGTTTTATTGCATTTATGGATTTAGAAAAGGCATATGATAGAGTGGATAGGGGCAATGTGGCAAATGTTGCAAGTGTATGGAATAGGTAGTAAGTTACTGAAGGCTGTAAAGAGTTTTATGAGGATAGTGAGGCTCAGGTTAGGGTGTGTAGGAGGGAGATTACTTCCCGGTAAAAGTAGGTCTTAGACAGGGATGTGTAATGTCACCATGGTTGTTTAATATATTTATAGATGGGGTTGTAAAAGAAGTAAATGCTAGGGTGTTGGGGAGAGGGTGGGATTAAATTATGGAGAATTAAATGCAAAATGGGAGTTGACACAGTTACTTTTGCTGATGATACTGTGCTTATGGGAGATTCTAAAGAAAAGTTGCAAGGTTAGTGGACGAGTTTGGGAGAGTGTGTAAAGGTAGAAAGTTAAAAGTGAACATAGATAAGAGTAAGGTGATGAGGGTATCAAACGATTTAAATAAAGAAAAATTGGATATCACATTGGAGAGAGGGATTATGGAAGAAGTAAATGTTTTCAGATATTTGGGAGTTGATGTGTCAGCGGATGGGTTTATGAAGGATGAGGTTAACCATAGAATTGATGAGGGAAAAAAGGTGAGTGGTGCATTGAGGTATCTGTGGAGACAAAAACGTTATCCATGGAGGCAAAGAAGGGAATGTACGAAAGTATAGTGGTATCCCAAAACTCTTATATGGGTGTGAAGCATGGGTTGCAAATGCTGCAGCGAGGAGGCTGGAGGCAGTGGAGATGTCCTGTCTAAGGGCAATGTGTGGTGTAAATATTATGCAGAAAATTCGGAATGTGGAAATTAGGAGAAGGTGTGGAGTTACTAAAAGTATTTGTCAGAGGGCTGAAGAGGGGTTGTTGAGGTGGTTTGGTCATTTAGAGAGAATGGATCAAAGTAGAATGACTTGGAGAGCATATAAATCTGTAGGGAAGGAAGGCGGGGTAGGGGTCGTCCTAGAAAAGGTTGGAGGGAAGGGGTAAAGGAGGTTTTGTGGGCGAGGCTTGGACTTCCAGCAAGCATGTGTGAGCGTGTTAGATAGGAGTGAATGGAGACGAATGGTTTTGGGACATGACGATCTGTTGGAGTGTGAGCAGGGTAACATTGTGTGAAGGGATTCAGGAAACCAGTTAATTGATTTAGTTGGACTTGAGTCCTGGAAATGGGAAGTACAATGCCTGCACTTTAAAGGAGGGGTCTGAGATAGTGACAGCTGGGAGGGACTTTTCTCAGCTGTCGTATCTGAGCTCCTCTGCAAAGACAGTGATTATGTATGAGTGTGGTGAAAGTGTTGAATGATGATGAAAGCTTTTTCTTTTGGGGATTTTCTTTCTTTGGGTCACCCTGCCTCGGTGGGAGACGGCCGACTTGTTGAAAAAAAAAAATATATATATATATATATATATATATATATATATATATATTTTTTTAATCGCGATTCCCGGCAGTGAAAAAAACTTTCATCATCATTCACTCCATCACTGTCTTGCCAGAAGGTGCTTTACACTACAGTTTTAAAACTGCAACATTAACACCCCTCCTTCAGAGTGCCGGCACTGTCTTCCATCTCCAGAACTCAAGTCCGGCCTGCGTCCTGAATCCTTCATAAATGTTACTTGCTCACACTCCAACACTCAAGTATTAAACCATATGCCTCCATTCACTCTATCAAATACGCTCACACATGCTTGCTGGAAGTCCAAGCCCCTCGCCTACAAAACTTCCTTTGCACCCTCCTCCAACCTTTCCTAGGCCGACCCCTACCCCGCCTTCCCTCCACTACAGATTTATACACTCTCGAAGTCACTCTGTCTCGTTCCATTCTCTCTACATGTCCAAACCACCTCAACAACCCCTCCTCAGCTCTCTGGACAATCGTTTTGGTAATCCCGCACCTCCTCCTAATTTCCAAACTCCGAATTCTCTGCATTATATTCACACCACACATTGACCTCAGACATGACATCTCCACTGCCTCCAGCCTTCTCCTCGTTGCAACATTCATCACCCATGCTTCACACCCATATAAGAGCGTTGGTATAACTATACTCTCATACATTCCCCTCTTTACTTCCATGGACAAGGTTCTTTGTCTCCACAGACTCCGAAGTGCTCCACTCACCCTTTTCCCCTCATCAATTCTATGATTCACCTCATCCTTCATAGACCCATCCGCCGACATGTCCACTCCCAAATATCTGAATACATTCACCTCCTCCATACTCTCTCCCTCCAATCTGATATCCAATCTTTCGTCACCTATTCTTTTTGTTATCCTCATCACCTTACTCTTTCCTATATTCACTTTCAATTTTCTTCTTTTACACACCCTACCAAATTCATCCACCAACCTCTGCAGCTTCTCTTCAGAATCTCCCAAAGCACAGTGTCATCAGCAAAAAGCAACTGTGACAACTCCCACTTTGTATTTGCTTCTTTATCTTTTAGCCCAACACCTCTTGCCAAGACCTCGCATTCACTTCTCTTACAACCCCATCTATAAATATATTGAACAACCACGGTGACATCACACATCCTTGTCTAAGGCCCACTTTTACTGGGAAATAGTCCCTTCCCTCCTACACACTCTAACCTGAGCCTCACTATCCTCATAAAAACTCTTCACTGCTTTCAGTAACCTTCCTCCTATTCCATACACCTGCAACATCTGCCACATTGCCCCCTATCTACCCTATCATACGCCTTTTCCAAATCCATAAATGCCACAAAAACATCTTTACCCTTATCCAAATACTGTTCACCTATATGTTTCACTGTAAACACTTGGTCTACACACCCCTACCTTTCCTAAAGCCCCTTGTTCATCTGCTATCCTGCTTTCTGTTTTACTCTTAATTCTTTCAATAATAACTCTACCATACACTTTACCAGGTACACTCAACAGACTTATTCCCCTATAATTTTTGCACTCTCTTTTGTCCCCTTTGCCTTTATACAAAGGAACAATACACGCTCTCTGCCAATCCCTAGGTACCTTACCCTCTTCCATACATTTATTAAATAATAGCACCAACCACTCCAAAATTATATCCCCACCTGCTTTTAACATTTCTATCTTTATCCCATCAATCCCAGCTGCCTTACCCCTTTCATTCTACCCACTGCCTCACGAACTTCCCCTACACCCACAACTGGCTCTTCCACACTCCTACAAGATGTTATTCCTCCTTGCCCTACACACGAAATCACAGCTTCCCTGTCTTCATCAACATTTAACAAATCCTCAAAATATTCTCTCCATCTTCCCGATACCTCTAACTCTCCATTTAATAACTCTCCTCTCCTATTTTTAACTGTCAAATCCATTTGTTCTCTAGGCTTCCTCAACTTATTAATCTCATTCCAAAACTTTTTCTTATTTTCAACAAAATTTGCTGATAACATCTCACCCACTCTCTCATCTGCTCTCTTTTTACATTGCTTCACCACTCTTTTAACCTCTCTTTTCTCTCCATATACTCTTCCCTCCTTGCATCACTTCTACTTTGTAAAAACCTCTCATATGCTAACTTTTTCTCCTTACTACTCTCTTTACATCATCATTCCACCAATCGCTCCTCTTCCCTCCGCACCCACTCGCCTGTAACCACAAACTTCTGCTGAACACTCTAACACTACATTTTTAAATCTACCCCATACATTTTCGACCCCATTGCCTACACTCTCACTAGCCCATCTATCCTCCAATAGTTGTTTATATCTTACCCTAACTGCCTCCTCTTTTAGTTTATAAACCTTCACCTCTCTTTTACTTACTGATTCTATTTTCCTTGTATCCCATCTACCTTTTACTCCCACTGTAGCTATAACTAAAAAGTGATCTGATATATCTGTAGCCCCTCTAAAAACATGTACA
Source organism: Cherax destructor (assembly GCA_009830355.1). NCBI lineage: Eukaryota > Metazoa > Arthropoda > Malacostraca > Decapoda > Parastacidae > Cherax > Cherax destructor. The sequence goes on from WNWK01017833.1 coordinate 36,534, forward strand.
TCCTGAAGTCTACTCAACAGTCTTTTATCTACCAATACATAGTCCAACAAACTACTGTCATTACGCCCTACATCATATCTTGTATACTTATTTATCCTCTTTTTCTTAAAATATGTATTACCTATAACTAAACCCCTTTCTATACAAAGTTCAATCAAAGGGCTCCCATTATCATTTACACCTGGCACCCCAAACTTACCTACTACACCCTCTCTGCATGTTTCTCCCACTTTAGCATTTAGGTCCCCTACCACAATTACTCTCTCATTTGGTTCAAAAGTTCCTATACATTCGCTTAACATCTCCCAAAATCTCTCTCTCTCCTCTACACTCCTCTCTTCTCCAGGTGCATACACGCTTATTATGACCCACTTTTCGCATCCGACCCTTATTTTAATCCACATAATCCTTGAATTTACACATTTATATTCCCTCTTTTCCTTCCATAACTGATCCTTCAACATTATTGCTACCCCTTCCTTAGCTCTAACTCTCTCAGATACTCCTGACTTAATCCCATTTATTTCTCCCCACTGAAACTCGCCTACCCCCTTCAGCTTTGTTTCGCTTAGGGCCAGGACATCCAACTTCTTTTCATTCATAACATCGGCAATCATCTCTTTCTTATCATCCGCACTACATCCACGCACATTCAGACAACCCAATTTTATAAAGTTTTATATATATATATATATATATATATATATTTATTTATATTTATATAGGATGGGTCCACCTCTGGTACAAATTGTGGGACCCATAGCCTCGGAGAAGTGGATAAAAAGGCTTCAAGGATGAATATTTGGATTTCTTCCTGATGCCATTTGAATATTCCACTTCCCCTACCACCCCATCTCTTTTTTACCAATAGGTATATTTTATTACATAATATGGTACAAAAGATTTAAGAGATACATTGTTGATATAAAGATGGCATATACAGTACACGAGGTGAGAGATACATGTCTAGTACATATTGTTACATGTTTGTCCCTGATTATAATGCGAAAATCTCATCCAGCTCTTCCGAGCTGGGGCGCGTGCCCAGAATACAGCATGCATTACCCCTCTGAACAGCAGCGCTGAGTTGCTGGAACAGAAAACTAGCTGCCCTGGGATCCCTAGTTACCCTGTTGAGTCTTTTGCCCAGCTCCTTGAGGAACTTAGATGCACTCTTTCCCCATGAGCCAAGGGTCTCTGAGCCTATGGGAACAAACATATAATGATGGGCAAGTTCTCCATATTTTCTCGACTTCTGGGACTCCCTGAAGGTGGCAGCTGCCCCTCCTTCCTCCCTGGTGTATTGGAGATAGGTATCAGCCAAGGTAGATGCACATGTGTAGTCCCACACCACCTGCTTGCCATCTGTCCAGGCTTGAAGGGTGATACCATCTGGACACTTTTGACTGCCATCAGATCTGCATAGTTGGGGTGGTTCCCTTACTGCTGGGCATCCGGCTGTTGTGAGGCTCCTCTTGATAATGTTATTAACCTCTTCGTGTCTTGCAATCTTTCCCTCGGATTTACGACACACAAGACCATGGTACCCGAATCGGTCTGCTGCTTCACTGCAACAAATACACCTGTGTTCGGTGAGAATAGGGGCGGCAAGTCGAAGGGCAACACCAATGCGGATGGTCTGTGGGTCGAGGCGTGTGCCAAGGCTGGAGTTGGGAACAGCCAAAAGAAAGTCCCCTGCATGAGGAGCTCTCACTGCAAGGAGGCGGGCTCTATCCTTCCCTGACACACTCTCAAGCATTGCTGAGGCTACATTCTCTACTATTGGGCCATCCCTGTGCGACTGTTTGTAGTTGTTGGGGGGAGGAGGCCTGGTTTCAGAGCCTGTTAGGTTATCCCAGATCCTGGCTTCATCAACGAACTTTTGATCATGGATTCCAATCGTGTCCCTAAGATGTTCAGGGAGAATTGCTGCTACCAGCCCTCTGGATGCAATGCATGAAGACAGGAAAGCAGGTAGAGCAATCTGAGATGACTTGCGGACACCAATGCCTCCTAGTCTGACTGGGAGTGTAGCTTGGTCCCACTGCCCATCTTCTAGAGTAACGTTAAGTACTTTAGTAAAGATCTGCCTCAGGATACTGTCATATTCGTGCAGTATAGGGTTATCATATGAAGGAGCACATCTTAGGAAATATGTCAACCTGGGCAGACTCAAGCATTTTGTGAGAAGGTACAAGTCATCATGGGTGTCAAGATTGCCTATTCGTTGTTCCATTCTCCTCAATTCTTCCAGTTTCTTCCTGAGAATTGTGTCAATGGCCTCACTTCAGGTTAGGAGTTTTTATTTTTAGTGGTTAGCTGTGGAGCTTAGGGTTAATAGGGGAGGGGGGGTAGGTTTGTAGGTGCCCTGTAGACGGGGCAGAGTTTTTTTTATTTTCCTCTGTGGCTGCGTTTCAGTGGTGAGGTGCAGAGGTTTCGTAATTTTTAGTTTTGTCAGTGAAGCAGATGAAAGTGTTATAGTAAAAGATGTAGTTATTTTGTCCATTACAGTGAAATGTGAGGTGCCTATCAAGGGTATGAGGCTGTTATTGTATTGTTTGTCTGGACAAAATTTTAATGGTTGCAGGTGGAGTTTTCTGTTATATTTTGTTATATTAAGTAGAATATCTGGTATGATATTTTGGTATGTTTTTCATGTATATATGGATATGTCCACCTTTTTGTTTGGGGTGTAATTTTTGATGTATTAATTATTCCTTAAGTGTGTGGTGATGCAGGATTCTGCTGAAGTTTTGTGAAAATTTTCGGTTATTACTTTTTTGTTCGTGTATCATTTCAAGGATGTATTCATGTTATCATTTGTTGTTCTATGTCTAGTTTTTCTGTTTGAGTAGCTATTGTGGTAGTGCCTTTTGGCCACTCTATGCTGTGTTTTCCTATGTTTGTAACAAGATATCTGTCTCTTTTTGGATTTTTTGTACAGTGTGGTTTTAGGTGTAGGACACTATAGTACTTATAGTATATGTAGGGTTGTGTAGGTGATAGGATCATGTTTTTGGATATTAATGGATTAGGATTGTTTTTTTTTTAAAGCTTATAGTACTATGAGTTATGAATACTTTATTTTTATCACCTAATGTTAATGAGTTATGAAAATGTAATGCTATATTGATATCATTTTTTGCTTAGGTTTATTTTTTTATTCAATGTTTAGCTAGGTTGGGTTAAGTGATTTATTATGTTTTATTTGCGAATATTTGAAAATGTTTTCCATATTTTCGTCTTTTATGAGACATAATTTTTGTAAATTTTGAGTTAGAAGTAGTTTTGTACGAAACTTTCACTGTCAGTGGTGTTTGACAGTGGGAGGGTCTTTCCCTTTCATATAATTTTGGTAGGGTAGTTGCAAATAAGCTGAAGAAGTAGGTAGGGGATTTTATACTGTGATGCATATGTCATGATTGTATGTTTTTGATAACTTTGTGTTACGTATCTGGAAGCGTACGCAATGAGAATTTTATATTTCATGTATATCTATTATCATATAAGTTTATATTGGAGATATTTTCAGTAATAGCTAAACTAAAAATATCTCACTTTATAAGCTTGTATACTTAGTTGTGTAAATAGGTAGGATGATATATGACGGTAGCTAACAAGCTATCCGGTCGTTATGAAACGTCAGGTATTCCCGCCTTGAAGCCACGTCACCACACCTAAGGTTTGGCCACCGGCCTGACCAAGGCAGTCTTCGCTTGCTCTCTGATGGAGAACAAACTTCCCTTATCTTGTGGAAGTACACCACCTCGTCTCTTGGATTAACTCTTCTTGCATTTCCCGAGGAATGGGTCTCTAGCTCCACCCTGAGCAATTCTACGTGTGCTACGACTATCGAGACACTGATATTGGTCTCTAGCTCCACCCTGAACGACTCACTGTTTATTAATTTAGTGAAGACAGTGTTATCTAGTTCCAACTATATTACTTTGTAAGGGCCTTTCCAGGCCACTAATAATTTATTTGCTTTTATTGGTAAAAGTACCAGAACTTCATCCCTACATTAAAACTTCTCCTCTGACTCTTTGCATCAAAATAGGTTTTATATTTGTTCATGGACAAAGTTAAGTTTTGAGAAACTAAAGTCAGAGGTCTCCTCCAGTTTAGATCTTAAGTCAAGGAGAAACTGATAAGAAGACTGAACCTCAGCACTTCCTTCTTCATTATTCCATAAGTCATGAAGGATGGATAGTGGACCTCTGGCCTGTCTACCATGAGAAGTTCAAAGGGTGAGAACCCTAATGAATCACTGGGAACCTCCCTCATGGCAAACAATGCACAGGGTAGGTAACGATGCCACTCCTTAAGTTTAAGGGAGCAAAGTTTCCTTAAAATGGACTTTAGGATGGAGTGTTGTCGCTCAATCCTACCATTACAGCTGGGATGATATGGTGTGGTGAAAAGAGGTTTCACCCCCAGAAGTTGATAAAGAGGTTGCATAAGTTCGGAGGTGAACTGTGTTCCCCGGTCTGACAAAATCTCTCTGGGGATACCCACCCGTGAAAAAATGGACAAAAGGGCTTCAGCTACCTCTATAGTAGTAATTGACTTCAAGGGTACAGCTTCAGGAAAACTGGAAGCATAATCCACTAATGTAAGAATATATATATGTCCCCCAGATGAAAGTGGTGATAAGGGACCAACACTGTCTATAGCTACTCTCTCAAAGGGTACTGTAAAAATAGGCATTTTGACCATAGGTACTCGCCGGGTACCTTGGGAGGATGACAGTTAACATAAGAACATAAGAAAGAAGGAACACTGCAGCAGGCCTACTGGCCCATGCGAGGCAGGTCCAAATCTCCAACGGCTTAAGCCAATGCCCCGACCCAGCCAGGTCAGGTTACATTCACTTAAGGAAGGAGCACTGCATCTGACCTAGTAGCACAACCTAGTCAGGAC
>WNWK01017834.1:0-41451 GCA_009830355.1 Cherax destructor
CCAGCTCCCTCACTGTGCCACCCTCCCTCACTGTGTCCACTCCTCCCCTCACTGTGTCCACCCTCCCTCACTGTGTCCAGCCCTCCCACTGTGTCCACCTCCCTCACTGTGTCCAGCCTCCCTCACTGTGTCCAGCCTCCCTCACTGTCTCCAGCCTCCCTCACTGTGTCCAGCCTCCCTCACTGTCTCCAGCCTCCCTCACTGTGTCCAGCCTCCCTCACTGTGTCCAGCCTCCCTCACTGTGTCCAGCCTCCCTCACTGTGTCCAGCCTCCCTCACTGTGTCCAGCCTCCCTCACTGTGTCCAGCCTCCTCACTGTGTCCACCCTCCCTCACTGTGTCCAGCCTCCCTCACTGTGTCCAGCCTCCCTCACTGTGTCCACCCTCCCTCACTGTGTCCACCCTCCCTCACTGTGTCCACCCTCCCTCACTGTGTCCACCCTCCCTCACTGTGTCCACCCTCCCTCACAGAGTATGGTAGACAATCCGAGGACAGGGAAGGGAGAGTTTAATTCCTTTTCCTTGGAGCAAGAGCCTTTTCTCCTGTTTTTACATGACCATAAATTTTAATCCTTAAGGTTTTATACGGCTCTTAGACCGTCTTGACCCTTATACCCAAAAAGGGCGTCGCTGTGAGTGGGTCTAGGGCTCTTGGTCCATTGAATTGGAGCTGTGAGAGTCTTCCTTGGATCGAACATGAATGTCTTATTCCCCAGGCGATATGTGACCCCATATAGGTTTAGTGCTTCAAAATTATGAAAAATTCCATTGGTTTCATCCGATCTTTTGACCGTCATGTCCTTATACCCAACATGTGCTCAAAGGAATATTAATAATAATATTAATATCTTTATTTTTACAAGTACATACACAGGGTATACAGACCATAGCTAAGATCAATGACATACTATTAATATAGAAAGTCCCTTCTTATGCTGAGCATTTCCCACAAGTTAGGTCAATTTTGTCCCAGGATGCGACCCACACCAGTTCACTAACACCCAGGTACCCATTTTATACTGATTTGTGAACATGGACAGCAGGTGTCTTATGGAAACACGTCCTAATGTTTTCCAGCCGTACCAGAGATTCGAACTCCGGTCTTCAGTGTGTGAGCTGAGTGCCATGAATGGCTCAGTGGGGGTTCAAAGACTCACTGTGCCCTTGTCATAGGGCTGTAAACGGTACACCATTTGATATAAATGCTCACTGTGCCCCTGTTATAGGGCTGTCAGCTGTACATCACTTCTAACAAGTCTGACACTCCTTCAGGAACCACTGCTGGGTCACCAAATGGAGAAGACCCGGGCCAAGACCCGTCCTGGCATACCTATATAAACATGAACTTTATCCTCACAGACCCTGAATTAAGCCTCATTTCCTACCCCCCCTCCCTACAGGCGCTGTATAATACCCTCACAGAGGAGTCTACACCAACACGGAATCCAGGGCAACTTCCCCAGCCAATTGACGAAGGAAGCTGAGGAACCATCAGCGATGGGGTCGCGCCCTGGTCAGCAAGTTTCCGATTCTCCTGTTCGAACTCCCACCCGACAACATCAGGCAATGAGCCCCATGATTCAGGAACAGACTACTGCCAATGCATCAACCCTAACACATAAGAAGGAAGGAACACTGGTACAGACCTACTGGTCTATGCGAGGCAGGTCCAAGTCTCCTACGGGCTTTAGCCAATGCCCTAACCTAGTCAGATCAGGTCAGGTCACATCACAACAGTCCAATCTTTTGTCAATTTCCTTTCCAGTGCAATAAGAAGACTCCCCTGGTTAACACCAACACTATCCCCGTCAGTACTTATGCAAGTATTCCAGCTCCAGGCCCTTTTCCTTCCCCGGTCCAGGGATCGATCTCTGGCCTTCGCCCCTTCATGGTGCCCCCTCAACCCATACCACAACAACACTTCTCGGTACCGCCAAACCCCGCATTTCAACAGAAAATACACCACTCACCCACCGTGGTACAGCATCACCATGAACACACACACATCCACCATAACAACGGGGGACGCCCTGCTGCCATTTCTGGTCCTGTAAATATTGGAGGCATCCAGCCCGCTTTTATCGAACAGAATGCGATTTACCGCCCAGAGTTGCAAGCTTACCGTGAAGAGTGTCAATGTGTGCACGCTTCTTACTGCCCCATATATGATGTCGTGGCCAGGGGCCATCCCGGTGATATCAGGGATCTCATCTCATCTCAATGACCTTCTTCACCGATTACCTGGAAGTACCAGAATAGGGATAATACGGTAAAAGTTCCTGATTTTCGTTCTGCCGACTATACTGGACTTAGAGAACACCTGTCTAATCTCGACTGGGGTAATCTAGCTAACGATTACGATGGGATCTGCGTTTATGATTTTTATTCTTAATAATGTACAACGTTATTGTTATTTTACTAGTATAGCATCAACATATTGTAATTTGAAATAAAATATACAACTAGAATAAACTCAACCAATTTCTCTAGTATTGTCTTTTTAATAGTATAGTATAATCATATTGTAATTTGAAATAATATATAACTAGAATAAAGTCAATCAATTTCTCTAGTATTATGTACATAGTGAATAAGTCTTTAGAATAAGCTGCCCCTAATGCCATGGCATGCCAGTGGCTCTCCTAGCATTACAGTTTTATAATTGTAACTACCAATAACTATGTATACTTGTAACTTGCAACGAAATAAAAATATTATTATATTATTATTATTATTATTCCCCAGAGAGAATTTAGGTCAAATAATAACGATCCCAAATGGATTAACAGGAGGCTAAAACATCTATTAGGGGAGAAAAGAGGAATTTATAGGCGCATCAAAAGAGGAGATGTTAACCTTATTGACCAATATGTTCAGTTGAAAAGAGAAGTAAAAAAGGGGATTAGAAAGGCTAAACGTGACTATGAGATTAAGGTTTCTAATGAAACAAAGACTAATCCAAAAGGGTTCTTTCAAGTGTATAGGACGAAGGTGAGGGAAAAGGTAGGACCTCTGAAAATTGGGAATGGACAGCTGACGGATGTAGATGAATGGTTCAGAGAACCGACAAGTTATAAATTAGACACATATGCAACACTTGGGTATCTTTATTGAGGAAACGTTTCGCCACACAGTGGCTTCATCTTGATACAAACGAATTCTTCAACACTTGTCCAACCTTTGGACGAAGACCTACTTCGAATAGTGGATGGTACCACTATGGCCCCGCCTCCTCCTGCTTCACCTCACCTGATTACAGCATATAAGCCACCTCTACGGCCTTGTCCTACATTCCTACAAGATTGATGGACTGAACACATCGACTCCAAGCCGAGGGACTGATTACCTCAAACTACTCCTCTCCTTACACCTTTCTACTTTGTATTGGACTGATGAAGCCACTGTGTGGCGAAACGTTTCCTCAATAAAGATACCCAAGTGTTGCATATGTGTCTAATTTATAACAGCTGACGGATAACGAACTGGAAATGTGTTCTCTATTTAATGACTATTTTTTGTCAGTCTTTACACAAGAAGACGTAAATGAGATTCCAGAAATTAACAATTATTCAGTTCCTGAAGAATTCAAATTAACTAATATTACTGTCACGAGGGACATGGTTATCAAACAGATAGATAAACTGAAGCAAAATAAGTCCCCGGGACCCGACGAGTTGTTTTCCAGGGTACTTAAAGAATGCAAGGTGGAACTTAGTCAGCCATTAACGAATGTGTTTAATACGTCCATCCTAACTGGTGTTGTGCCAGAGATGTGGAAGATAGCTAATGTAGTTCCTATATTCAAATCAGGGGATAAGTCAATTCCATCAAATTACCGTCCAATAAGCCTCACATCTATAGTAGGCAAATTATTTGAGTCAATTATAGCTGATATTATTAGAAGTCACCTTGAAGAACATAATTTGATTAATGAATCTCAGCATGGGTTCACGAGAATATGATATAGTTTACCTCACAAGAGACTCTTAAGAAAGGTGGCAGCTCATGGTATAGGAGGTAAAGTTCTAGCATGGATAGAGGCATGGCTTACCAATAGAAAGCTGAGAGTTTCCATTAATGGGGTCAAATATGAATGGGGATTAGTCACTAGTGGCGTTCCACAAGGATCAGTTTTAGGCCCATTGTTGTTCATAATTTACATAAATGACCTTGATGAAGGAATTGCAAGTGACATGAGTAAATTTGCTAATGATACAAAAATAGGCCGTATAATTCATTCTGAGGAGGATACCAGTGAACTCCAGGAGGATTTGGACAAATTAATGTCTTGGTCTGAAAAGTGGCAGATGAAGTTCAATGTGGACAAGTGTTAGGTACTAGTCCTTGGTAATGAAAATATCCCTCGAATTTATAAACTAGGTGAAGTAGAGCTTGATCATACAGAATGTGAAAAAGACTTGGAGGTCTCATTCCGAGTATCCACCTCCACATCCACCACCATCAAGGACATTACCAGTAACAGACAGGAAAAGCTTCAATCCACGGCAGGGGTATACACAATCCCTTGTAATGGCTGCAGCAAATTATACGTTGGCGAAACATCCAGAGACCTCCAAACACGCATTTCAGAACACCAGTACGCAGGCAGATCTGACGACCCAAAAATGCCTGTGTTCAACACCGAAATTTACACAACCATTTAATCAACTACAGAAACGCAAGACTCATCGCCAGAGAAGACAACACGCAATACCGAAGAATCCTGGAATCATCACTTATCTGTATATCCAACAACTTCAACCAGAACAACGGCTTCTACAACATAGCTGAACCTATTGCCAAGAAACTTCTTCAACGCTATCCCACCTAGAACTCAAGAATGGAACACTGCAGGTCCTTTAAGTCACACAAAGTTTTTAACTATCACACTACTTTTAAGACTGTCACATGCAGCTTTCACCACTCTGGTGGTCTGGTGGCTAAAGCTCTCGCTTCACACGGCGAGGGCCTGGGTTCGATTCCCAGCCAGGGCAGAAACATTGGGCGTGTTTCTTTACACCTGTTGTCTATGTTCCCCATCAGTAAAATGGGTACCTGGGTGTTAGTCGACTGGTGTGAGTCGCATCCTAGGACACTGACCTAAACTGCCCGAAATGCTCAGCATAACAAGGGACTTTCTATATAGTAGTATGTCACTGATGTCAGCTAGGCCTGATACTATTTCTTAGTAATAACTATGTATTGATATAAATATATATTATTATTATTATTATTATTATTATTATTATTATTATTATTATTACCACCTGACCCAGCATTCTCCACCTGACTATACCCTATATATATTCATGTTACTCATTTTCCAGTGTTGAGTTTGTTTTTATTGATCAAGCCCATCCGTGGGCGTAGAAAGATTACAGAGGTATAAGGATCAGGACTGATTAGACTGCTTATGTGTTTATTTTTCACATATACTGATGTGTTTATTTCCAAATACTAGGATATGAACCAGAAAAATAACGGATTTAAATTGGATAAATTTAGATTTAGAAAGGACATAGGCAAGTACTGGTTTTCGAACAGAGTTGTAGATGCGTGGAACAATCTTCCGAGTACTGTGAAGAGGCTAGGACCTTGGTGGCTTTAAAAAGAGATTGGACAAATATGTGAGTGGGAGGGGCTGGGTTTGATTGGTGTCGTGAGTACGGGAGTAAATTCGTAGGTAGTGGTGGTTTTGATAAGGACTTGCCTTGTGTGGGCCAGTAGGCCTTCTGCAGTGTTCCTCCATTCTTATGTTCTTATATCATGTGCGACCTGATACTCAGAAGAAAACACTCAGAAATGTTGTTACCTGGAGAGGGTTCCGGGGGTCAACGCCTCCTCGGCCCGGTCTGTGACCAGGCCTCATGGTGGATCATTGTGAAGACCTTTGTGAACATATGCATGATGGACAAGAATCCACGCGTTTATTGGCAAATTTAGCCGACCATCCAACACAGAGATGGAGACTTGATAGCCTCAGACCCTATTGTTTTTTTAAACTATTTATTTACATAAAATATTTTGCCATGAAACACACAGGGACAACAGCAAGACCCTGATCACTGCCACATAACACCCAAGATGCCACCCACACCAGTCCACTAACACCCAGGATGCCACCCACACCAGTCCACTAACACCCAGGATGCCACCCACACCAGTCCACTAACACCCAGGATGCCACCCACACCAGTCCACTAACACCCAGGATGCCACCCACATCACGCCACTAACACCCAGGATGCCACCCACACCAGTCCACTAACACCCAGGATGCAACCCACACCAGTCCACTAACACCCAGATACCCATTTTACTGATGGGTGAACATAGACAGGTGTCTTGTGGAAACGGCCTAATGTTTTCCAGCCGTACCGGAGATTTGAACTCCGGACCTCAGTGTGTGAGCTGAGTGCTCTACCGATCGAGCTACGGGACACCCAATCTGGGTGTGACTTGGACCTTCCTAGCATGGGCCAATAGAGCCTACATCAGTGCTCCTTTCTTAACTGGGTGTGACTTGGACCTTTCTAGCTTGGGCCAGTAGGCCTACAGCAGTGCTCCTTAACTGGGTGTGACTTGGACCTTCCTAGCATGGGCCAATAGGCCTACATCAGGCCTACATTAGAGCACTCCAGAAAGATTTGAATAGACTGATGCAGTGGTCGGAGAAGTGGCAGATGCAGTTTAATATAGATAAATGCAAAGTTCTAAATATTGGACAGGACAATAACCATGCCACATATAAACTAAATAATGTAGATCTTAATACTACTGATTGCGAAAAGGATTTAGGAGTTCTGGTTAGCAGTAATCTAAAACCAAGACAGCAGTGCATAAGTGTTCGCAATAAAGCAAACAGAATCCTTGGCTTCATATCAAGAAGCATAAATAATAGAAGTCCTCAGGTTGTTCTTCAACTCTATATATCCTTGGTTAGGCCTCATCTAGATTATGCTGCACATTTTTGGTCACCGTATTACAGAATGGATATAAATGCTCTGGAAAACGTACAAAGGAGGATGACTAAGTTGATTCCATGTATCAGAAATCTTCCCTATGAGGATAGACTGAGGGCCCTGAATCTGCACTCTCTAGAAAGGCGTAGAATTAGGGGGGATATGATTGAGGTATATAAATGGAAAACAGGAATAAATAAAGGGGATGTAAATAGCGTGCTAAAAATATTTTGTATTGACAGGACTCGAAGCAATGGCTTTAAGTTGGATAAATTCAGATTCAGAAGAGATATAGGAAAGCATTGGTTTGGTAATAGAGTTGTCGATGAGTGGAACAAACTCCCGATTACAGTTATAGAGGCTAAAACGTTGTGTAGTTTTAAAAATAGGCTAGATAAATATATGAGTGGGTGCGGGTGGGTGTGAGTTGGACCTGACTAGTTTGTGCTACTAGGTCAGATGCCGTGCTCCTTCCTTAAGTGAATGTAACCTGACCTGGCTGGGTCGGGGCATTGGCTTAAGCCGGTGGGAGACTTGGACGTGCCTCGCATGGGCCAGTAGGCCTGCTGCAGTGTTCCTTCTTTCTTATGTTCTTATCAGTGCTCCTTTCTTAACTGGGTGTGACTTGGACTTTCCTAGCATGGGCCAGTAGGCCTACAGCAGTGCTCCTTAACTGGGTGTGACTTGGACCTTCCTAGCATGGGCCAATAGGCCTACATCTGTGCTCCTTTCTTAACTGGATGTGACTTGGACCTTTCTAGCATGGGCCAGTAGGCCTACAGCAGTGCTCCTTAACTGGGTGTGACTTGGACCTTCCTAGCATGGGCCAATAGGCCTACAGCAGTGCTCCTTTCTTAACTGGGCGTGACTTGGACCTTCCTAGCATGGGCCAGTAGGCCTACAGCAGTACTTTTTGAGTCATCCTTCTAAAATTTGTTCATTATCTACCTTATTGTACTTATAACTGCAGTTAACTGTATAAGAAAACCTACTTAATAGTCTACGTCTAATTCTAAAGTATATTTGAAGCATTAGAATTACTTTGGCAGAAATGCATTGCATTTTAATGACTTTCTTTTGTGTCAACTAATATTTGATTACAAGTAAATTACATTATTTTGTACCATATCAAGAAATAAAGCATGAGTTTGTAAGTAGGTTTATTTAAGCACAGGTACACATAATTACAATTATCATACATAGTGGAAATTACCCCCACAATGGAAATAAATCAAGGACCACAATGGAAATAAATCAAGGACCACAATGGAAATAAATTAAGGTCCCCAGTGGGAATAAATCAAGGACCACAATTGGTATCAAGGACCACAATAGCAATATCAAGGACCCCAAAGGAAATAAGTCAAAGTGACTAATTTACTTTGGGGCCTTGATATTTCTATTGTGGTCCTTGATACCAATTGTGGTCCTTGATTTATTCCCATTGGGGACCTTAATTTATTTCCATTGTGATCCTTGATTTATTTCCATTGGGGTCCTTGGTTTATTCACATTGTGGTCCTTGATTTATTCCCACAACATCAATATAACCCAAAAAAACCGTAACATTCATTTTTTGGAGGGAACATGACAACCCAAAAAAGTGACTTATTTCCATTTTACTCCCTTATTTACACTCATTATAGCCCCTGACTTATTTCCACACCATCAAGACACCCTCCAGGACACAACGGAATGGGTCTGAGAGTGGATATCATGCCAAAAATCTCAAAATAAGGACAAAATAAGTGTTGGACGGCGTGGCCTGGCAGTGGCCCTTCAAACAACAACAATAACAACACCAGTTTAGGGCAGGACAGGAGCCTCCTGGCGGTTATTTTTCTGTTTTTTGACGGTTTTTGGCGTCGTTTTCGAGGGGGAGAGATGGAGACGTCGCCCAAGAATAAGTCTGGAGAAGCCACAGGTATTTTGGAGGGTTTTTTGAGGTGTATTAGTGGAGATATTAGTGTGAGAAGTGACGGGTCTTGGCAGGTGTTGATCCCCACACTTGTTCTCTCATATATTGAAGCTGTTTTGTCGTCTCTGGGTGGCCCATACGGGTTTATCGCTGGGTTTGTGGGTGATAATAATAATTATAATGATTATTTACGGCAGGATAATGACGATTTATATAAATATATATTTAAGATTGTTGTGTCTTACGTCTCTTTGTCATCCTGGCGATCCTTTATTGTTGCTCCAGAGCTCTTGATCCAAGGTGTTGGAGCTCTCCCCCTCCCCTTGGATCAAACCCTTATTATTCCTCTTTTATCTAAGTGCTACTTGGCCCTAGTGGGTTTAGTGCTTCAGTATTAATTTAATAATAATAATAATAATAATAATTATAATAATAAAATATTAGTAATAATAATAATATTAATAAAAATAATACTACTAATAATAATATATTATAATATAATAATACGTATTATAATTTAATAATATAATAATAATTCTGGAACCTCAAGGGAGGCAACTTGACTCTGGTAAAGAGCTCTTGATCCATGGCATTGGAGCTGCCCTTGGATCAAACATGGGTCATTATATACATTGTTCTCAGGACACAAATCCATTAATATGATATAAATAACAACTCTGTTATTTATCACAAAAAAATAATTTTATAGATTTTTGTAGATTTTTTGAAGATTTTTTTTAGTTGATAATTGGCTAATTGAGATAGTGACAACTGGGAGGGACTATTCTCAGCTGTCGTATCTGAGCGCCTCTGCAAAGACAGTGATTATGTATGAGTGTGGTGAAAGTGTTGAATGATGATGAAAGTATTTTCTTTTTGGGGATTTTCTTTCTTTTGGGTCACCCTGCCTCGGTGGTCACCCTGCCTCGGTGGTCACCCTGCCTCGTGGTCCCCTGCCTCGGTGGTCACCCTGCCTCGGTGGTCACCCTGCCTCGGTGGTCACCTCCCTCGTGGTCACCCTGCCTCGGTGGTCACCCTGCCTCGGTGGTCACCCTGCCTCGGTGGTCACCCTGCCTCGGTGGTCACCCTGCCTCGGTGGTCACCCTGCCTCGGTGGTCACCCTGCCTCGGTGGTCACCCTGTCTCGGTGGTCACCCTGTCTCGGTGGGAGACGGCCGACTTGTTGGAAAAAAAAAAATTGGCTAAATAACGATATCATTTAATATGTAAATTATTAAGTGGGTTGTGAAATAAAGTTATATTTTAAATAGGAAAGTAACTTTACAGTGGACCCCTGCTATTCGAACGGCTCGGCAGTCGAACAAATCGTCATTAGTACAAAAAATTCGAAATCGTCATGCGAACAAATTATCGCGAGTCGAACGAATACGTTCGTGACCTGTCGGCCCAGGCGCTTGGGTGCCTCACAGCGCAGGCGTGGAGAGCCAGTCCCGCGTTGTTTACACTCGAGAGAACAATACCCTGCACGCTTCCCCAGACATTTCACACTTAATTATAATTTTTTGGAGTTTGTTCATTAAGTGCGACTGTGAAATAAGCTACCATGGGTCCCAAGAAAGTTCCTAGTGGTACCCCTGGGCTGATAAAAGTGAGAAACACCGTAGAAATGAAGAAGGAAATAATACAAAAATACGAGAGTGGTGTGCGATTGTGTGATCTTGCCAGGATATATGGCAAAAACAGGTCAACTATCGCTTCTATCCTGCTTAAGAAGGAAGAAATTAAGCAAGCTGATGTTGCAAAAGGTGTTACTGTGCGAGCCAAAACAGACCACAAATAATCGAAGAGATTGAAAAGTTGTTGCTGGTGTGGATCAAGGATAAAGAGTTAGCGGGTGATAGTGTGTCGGAGTCAATTATTTGTGAAAAGGCAAGGAACTTGCATGCCGATCTTTTAAAGAAAATGCCTGCAACCAGTGCTGATTGTAATGGTAGTGAATTTAAAGCCAGCAAAGGCTGGTTTGAGAGATTTAAAAATCGTAGTGGCATACATAATGTGGTAAGGCATGGTGAGGCTGCCAGTTCAGACAAATATGCAGCTGAAAAATTCATAAAGGAGTTTCAGGACTACATAAAGACTGAAAAATTGAAACCTGAACAAGTGTTCAATTGTGACAAACAGGCCTGTTTTGGAAGAAAATGCCCAACAGGACCTACATTACTCAGGAGGAAAAGGCACTGCCAGGACACAAGCCTATGAAAGACAGGCTAACTCTCATGATGTGTAGTAATGCTAGTGGGGATTTTAAATTAAAGCCTTTACTAGTGTATCACTCAGAAAATCCCAGAGTGTTCAAGAGACACAATGTCGTCAAAAGTAGATTGTGTGTCTTGTGGAGAGCTAGTCAGAATGCATGGGTCACAAAGCACCTTTTCAGTGACTGGATCCATGAAGTGTTTGGCCCCAGTGTGAGAAAATACCTACAGGAAAAGGGTTTGGACAAAAAGTGCCTCCTGTTGCTGGACAATGCTCCTTCACATCCTCAAAACATGGAAGACCTACTGTGTGAAGACTTCAAATTTATAAAACTGAAGTTCTTGCCTCCTAACACCACTCCTCTCCTCCAGCCCATGGACCAGCAGGTCATCTGTAACTTCAAAAACTCTACACAAAAGCAGTGTTTGAAAAGTGCTTTGAAATGACCTCGGACAGTGAATTGACCCTTAGAGAGTTCTGGAAGAATCATTTCAATATCTACAGCTGCATAGGCCTTATAGGCAAGGCTTGGGAGGAGTGACTTCAAGGACTTTGAACTCTGCTTGGAGACCATTGTGGCCAGGTTGTGTCCAACAGAGGGATTTTGAAGGGTTTGAGGCTGACCCTGACCCTGCCGACCCTGTGCCTGTTGTGGACTGTATTGTGGAATTGGGCAAGTCCATGGGGTTGGAGGTGAGTGGCGATGATGTGGAAGAGCTAGTGCAGGGCCACAGGGTAGAGCTAACAACTCAAGAGCTGCAAGAGCTGGAAATGGAAGAGCATCAGACCAGATTTGAGGCTATTGATTCACGGGAGAAGGAGGAGGAAGAGGGGCTGAAGAAGGTGCCTTCTTCAGAGATTAAGGAGATGTGTACAATGTGGAATAGATTGCAAAGTTTTGTTGAAAATACCACCTGAACAAGCTCAAACAAGCCATAACAGCAGCATGTTCAGTGACCAAACAATGTCCTTCTTCAGGAACATGTTGAAAAGGCGCCAGAAACAGAGGACTGTGGACAGTTATTTTGTTAAAGTGTCCAGTGACTCCCAAGCTGGTCCTAGTGGGATTAAAAGACAAAGAAAAGAAGTAACCCCAGATAGGGCTTTGGTACCTGAAGTCCTTCTGGAAGGGGATTCCCCTTCCAAACACTAACCCCTCCCTCCCTCCCTCCTCCTCCCTCTCTTCCATATGCCATCAACAATCTTCAATAATGGTAAGTAAAAAGACTTGCATTTATTTACTAATACTTTTAGTAGTACAGCACTGTAGTATTTAATGTTTTTGTCTATGTAGAAGCTTAATTTTATTAAAATATAATATTTTTTATATATTTTTGGATTTCTGGAACGGATTAATTGTATTTCCATTATTTCTTATGGGAAAAATTAAATCGCCTTTCGAACATTTCACGTTAAGAACAAGCTCCTGGAACGGATTAAATTCGAATGGCGAGGGTGTACTGTATTTTGATAGGTAAACCCAGCCGACCCTAGACCACAGAGAAATGGTACCGACAGGATGTGGTTCAGGGGTCATGGTTCAGGGGTCACTCAATCTCTTATACAATACAGTAGAACCCCTGTATCCACAGATTCAGTTATCCACAATTTACTGTGGCCAAAAATACCTCTTAATTTTTGCATAATAATGACCCCAAAGCACAAAATTAGAGAAGCTACCAGTTCATTAAAGCCTAAGAGTAGCCGTGAAATGCTTCCCATAAGTGAAAAGTGACAATTATCCACCTATTGTGCATAATTTATCAATTAAACTTTATAATAGGTATTATAGGACTTACATACTACATATAGGGTTTTCCTACTATCTACAGTTTTGGTATCCCCGACAGGTCCTTGGAACTTATCCCCCATGGATATAGGGTCCTACTGTACAGTACACTATGACTTTAGGTATTTCTTTTCTGCAGTGTACACGATATAGATTACACATAATAAAGTATTGTTAAGCATAAAATAAAGCCACTGACATGTTTATTTGTGGCAGAGTAATACTAATGCTTACACACTGCTAAACAACTTGACCTTAATGTGCAACTTCAAGATTATTATTCTTATGTTCCGTGTTAATGTTGCAGTTTTATAACTTTAGTGTAAGCGCGCCTCTGGGAAGACACTGATGGAGTGAGTGATAAAAGTAGGCCTTAGACAAGGATGTGTGATGTCACTGTGGTTGTTCAATATATTTATAGATGGGGTTGTAAGAGAAGTGAATGCGAGGGTCTTGGCAAGAGGTGTGGGGTTAAAAGACAAAGAATCAAATACAAAGTGGGAGTTGTCACAGTTGCTTTTTGCTGATGACACTGTGCTTTTGGGAGATTCTGAAGAGAAGTTGCAGAGGTTGGTGGATGAATTTGGTAAGGTATGTAAAAGAAGAAAATTGAAAGTGAATATAGGAAAGAGTAAGGTGATGAGGATAACAAAAAGATTAGGTGACGAAAGATTGGATATCAGATTGGAGGGAGAGAGTATGGAGGAGGTGAATGTATTCAGATATTTGGGAGTGGACATGTCAGCAGATGGGTCTATGAAGGATGAGGTGAATCATAGAATTGATGAGGGAAAAGGGTGAGTGGTGCACTGGGTCTGTGGAGACAAAGAACTTTGTCTATGGAAGTTAAGAGGGAATGTATGAGAGTATAGTTATACCAACACTCTTATATGGGTGTGAAGCATGGGTGATGAATGTTGCAATGAGGAGAAGGCTGGAGGCAGTGGAGATGTCATGTCTGAGGTCAATGTATGGTGTGAATATAATGCAGAGAATTCGGAGTTTGGAAATTAGGAGGAGGTGCGGGATTACCAAAACTATTATCCAGAAAGCTGAGGAGGGGTTGTTGAGGGGGTTCGGACATGTAGAGAATGGAATGAGACAGAATGACTTTGAGATGTATAAATCTGTAGTGGGGAAGGCGGGGTAGGGGTCGGTCTAGGAAAGGTTGGAGGGAGGGGGTAAAGGAGGTTTTGTGTGCGAGGGGCTTGGACTTCCAGCAAGCATGTGTGAGCGTATTTGATAGGAGTGAATGGAGACAAATGGTTTTTAATACTTGATGTGCTGTTGGAGTGTGAGTAAAGTAACATTTATGAAGGGATTCTGGGAAACCGGCAGGCCGGACTTGAGTCCTGGAGATGGGAAGTACAGTGTCTGCACTCTGAAGGAGGGGTGTTAGTGTTGCAGTTTTATAACTGTAGTGTAAAGCACCCCTCTGGCAAGACAGTGATGGAGTGAATGATGATGAAAGTTTTTCTTTTTCGGGCCACCCTGCCTTGGTGGGAATCGGCCGGTGTGTTAATAAAAAATAAAAAATAATAATAATAATAATAGTTTATTGTGACATGATACAAAGATGTACAAGGAGTTGTAATAGTGGGGTGTACATGCCAAAAGTGGGAGATGGCCGATGTGTTAATAAAATAATAATAACCTCCACCTTGACTACCTTGCATTAGTATTAAGATTAAATAAAGATTTTAATCAAAGTTAACCACTTATCTTGTCTAGATTTAAGTAGTTATTATGTACTGTACTAGGATTATTCTGCCCGAAATGCCCCGGCATGATAGTGACTTTTTTTGTATACTTAGCAAACCAAAATTGTAATTACACATTGTGACCTTTACAAAGAAATAAAATCTTTATTCTTTTATTCTTTTTACTGAGTGGATTTTTTTAATGCACAAAAATTGTACAATAGTACAGTTTTAAGGTAGACTGTCAGCTAAAGTTATGCAAAGTCTTGATAGTACAGTAAATAGTAAATAAGTTTATTTTGGTACAGGTACACATAAATACAGTTATGCATATTTACCTGGAGTTTACCTGGAGAGAGTTCCAGGGGTCAACGCCCCTGCAGCCCGGTCTGTGACCAGGCCTCATGGTGGATCAGGGTCTGATCAACCAGGCTGTTACTGCTGGCCTCACGCAGTCCAACGTACGAACCACAGCCTGGCTGGTCAGGTTGCAATTATCATACATAACAAATAAAACAACAATAACAAGATTATTTGAGCATGATACATGTTTGTACAAAGGAACATAACAAGTTGGTGACATGTAAACAGGTGATTTCACAATTTGCAAAATAACCACTGTGAAAAATAGAATTTAGTGCTTGAATTTCTACATTATCAAGGAGGTCTTGATAATGTGAAGAAAATTGCGAAACTGCAAATTCACTATTTTTAGTGGTTTTGCACAGTAACATATGTGTAAATTACCCACTAGGATAACCCCAAAATTAATCAAAGTGACTTATTTGAAGTAAGATTTTTATGTTATTAAAGTTTTGCAGTTAAAGTTGTCACTAATTATATAGGAACATTATGAAAATGCCATGTCAAAAATTTGTATTTTTTTGGGGGGGGGATTGAATATATTCCTGATTTGATTAAAAATTTAATGATTTGATTATTTTCAAAGCATACGTTTGTTGTTTAGCAGTGTTATATTTTTGAAGGGGTGTCTCGCTCTGGTCGGGTGAGAAAGAAATCTTCGAAGCTTGCCGACTTTGAATCGCCGGATGAAATTGACACGCGCTTCAAACGTAAGACCGACAGGCCTGTAAAATCCCAGAAGAGTATGAAAAGTGGACAGCCTATGGTAAGTAGTGATGAATTTTGTATATTTGTGAACTGTCGGTATACAGTGGACCCCGAGTAACGAGCAAAATTCATTCCAGAAGGCTGCTCAAGTGCCATTACTGAACGAATTTACTCCCTTAAGAAATAATGTAAAGTAGGTTAGTCCATTTCAGACCCCCAAAAATACACTTACAAAAGCACTTACAATATTATACATACTTACATAATTGTACGATTTCCGGGGTGCTCGTTACTCGGGGGTCCACCGTATATTTATTTGTGTTGTGTCAGACCCATAATACCATGGCTGGAAAAATTATCATCCAACCCACAATACTGTGGCTGGAACAACACTCAACCCACAATACCATGGCTGGAACAGTTATCACCAAACCCACAATACTGTGGCTGGAATAACACCAACCACACAATACCATGGCTGGAAGAACACTCAACCCACAATATCATGGCTAGAACAACACTCAACCCAAAATACAATGGCTGGAACAACACCCAACCCACAATACCATGGCTGGAACAACACTCAACCCACAATACTATAGCTGGAACAACACCCAACCCACAGTACCATAGCTGGAACAACACCCAACTCACAATACCATGGCTGGAACAACACCCAACCCACAGTACCATAGCTGGAATAACACCCAACCCACAATACCATTGCTGGAACAACACCCAACCCACAATACCATGGCTGGAACAACACCCAACCCACAGGACCATAGCTGGAACAACACCCAACCCACAATACCATAGCTGGAACAACACTTAACCCACAATACCGTGGCTGGAACAACACCAATCCACAATACCGTGGCTGGAACAACACCCAACCCACAATACCATAGCTGGAACAACACCCAACCCACAATACCATGGCTGGAACAACACCCAACCCACAATACCATAGCTGGAACAACACCCAACCCACAATAACATGGCTAGAACAACACCCAACCCACAATACCATGGCTGGAACAACACCCAACCCACAGGACCATAGCTGGAACAACACCCAACCCACAATACCATAGCTGGAACAACACTTAACCCACAATACCGGGGCTAGAACAACACCAATCCACAATACCGTGGCTGGAACAACACCCAACCCACAATACCATAGCTGGAACAACACCCAACCCACAATACCATGGCTGGAACAACACCCAACCCACAATACCATAGCTGGAACAACACCCAACCCACAATAACATGGCTAGAACAACACCCAACCCACAATACCATGGCTGGAACAACACCCAACCCACAGGACCATAGCTGGAACAACGGCCAACCCACAATACCATGGCTGGAACATCACCCAACCCACAATACCATGGCTGGAACAACACCAATCCACAATACTGTGCTGGAACAACACCCAACCCACAATAACATGGCTGGAACAACACCCAACCCACAATACCATGGCTGGAACAACACCCAACCCACAATAACATGGCTGGAACAACACCCAACCCACAATACCATGGCTGGAACAACACCCAACCCACAGTACCATGGCTGGAACAACACCCAACCCACAATACCATGGCTGAACAACACCCAACCCACAGTACATGGCTGGAACAACACCCAACCCACAATACCATGGCTGGAACAACACCTAACCCACAATACCATGGCTGGAACAACACCCAACCCACAATACCATGGCTGGAACAACACCTAACCCACAATACCATGGCTGGAACAACACCCAACCCACAATACCATGGCTGGAACAACACCCAACCCACAGTACCATTGACTCCAGGTTGAGGGACTGACTACCTCAAACTCCTCCTCATCTTCCACCCTCTCTGCATTGGACTGAAGAAGCCACTGGCTGGCAAAACGTTTCCAGAATAAAGATACTGTACCTACCTAATAATAATAATAATAATAATAATAATAATAATAATAATATTTTTATTTTGATGCAAGTTACAAGTGACATGGTCCTTAGACAAATAGATAAATTGAAACCTAACAAATCCCCAGGCCCTGATGAACTGTATGCAAGGGTTCTAAAGGAATGTAAAGAGGAGCTTAGCAAACCGTTGGCTAATCTTTTCAACGTATCACTGCAAACTGGCATGGTGCCAAATAAGTGGAAAATGGCAAATGTAATACCTATTTTCAAAGCAGGTGACAGGTCCTTAGCTTCGAACTATAGACCAATAAGCCTAACCTCCATAGTGGAAAAATTTATGGAATCAATAATTGCCGAGGCAATTCGCAGCCATCTTGAAAAGCATAAATTAATCAACGAATCTCAGCACGGTTTTACAAAAGGGCGTTCCTGCCTTACAAATTTAATAACTTTTTCACTAAGGTGTTTGAGGAGGTAGATCATGGTAATGAATATGATATTGTGTATATGGACTTCAGTAAGGCTTTTGATAGAGTCCCACATCAGAGACTATTGAGGAAAATTAAGGCACACGGAATAGGAGGAGAAATTTTTCCTGGATAGAGGCATGGTTGACAAATAGGCAGCAGAGAGTTTGCATAAATGGAGAGAAATCAGAGTGGGGAAGCGTCACGAGCGGTGTTCCACAGGGGTCGGTATTGGGCCCCTTGTTGTTCACAATCTACATAAACGACATAGATGAGGGAATAAATAGCGACATAAGCAAGTTTGCCGATGACACCAAAATAGGCCGTCCAATTCATTCAAATGAGGACATTAGAGCACTCCAGGAAGATTTGAATAGACTGATGCAGTGGTCGGAGAAGTGGCAGATGCAGTTTAATATAGATAAATGCAAAGTTCTAAATATTGGACAGGACAATAACCATGCCACATATAAACTAAATAATGTAGATCTTAATACTACTGATTGCGAAAAGGATTTAGGAGTTCTGGTTAGAGTAATCTAAAACCTAGACAGCAGTGCATAAGTGTTCGCAATAAAGCGAACAGAATCCTTGGCTTCATATCAAGAAGCATAAATAATAGGAGTCCTCAGGTTGTTCTTCAACTCTATATATCCTTGGTTAGGCCTCATCTAGATTATGCTGCACAGTTTTGGTCACCGTATTACAGAATGGATATAAATGCTCTGGAAAACGTACAAAGGAGGATGACTAAGTTGATCCCATGTATCAGAAATCTTCCCTATGAGGATAGACTGAGGGCCCTGAATCTGCACTCTCTAGAAAGGCGTAGAATTAGGGGGGATATGATTGAGGTGTATAAATGGAAAACAGGAATAAATAAAGGTGATGTAAATAGCGTGCTAAAAATATCTAGTATTGACAGGACACGTAGCAATGGCTTTAAGTTGGATAAATTCAGATTCAGGAAGGATATAGGAAAGCATTGGTTTGGTAATAGAGTTGTCGATGAGTGGAACAAACTCCCGATTACAGTTATAGAGGCTAAAACGTTGTGTAGTTTGAAAAATAGGCTAGATAAATATATGAGTGGGTGCGGGTGGGTGTGAGTTGGTCCTGACTAGCTTGTGCTACTAGGTCAGATGCCGTGCTCCTTCCTTAAGTGAATGTAACCTGACCTGGCTGGGTCGGGGCATTGGCTTAAGCCGGTGGGAGACTTGGACCTGCCTCGCATGGGCCAGTAGGCCTGTTGCAGTGTTCCTTCTTTATTATGTTCTTATGTTCTTATAGTTATTGGTAATGTTGCACAAGTATCTCATTTATAAGCACTTGTTAAAATTACTGAGAGAATTTTAAAGAGTATTCTTTCACTGGATTTAATTTTTTCCAAATATCACACCAATACGTTTTTGGCTCAATATTCCCATAATCACCTCTTCCAAATATTCGTGGGTCATCAAAAGTGTGAGTTATTTGTGTTCAGGTGCTCCTCAATTTACGGTGGTTCGACTTCAAAACAAATCAAAATTATATTTCTTTGTGTAATATACAAATTGTTTTTCAACTTCACAATGGTGTGGCAGCGATTACTTTGGAGATGAAACTTGAGATAATTACCCAGCATGAAGGCAACAAGTCCCTAATTTGTATTCATTAGTAATTATTTGTTTATTTACTTATTTAGTGACAATAGTTATTTATTTACTTATTTATCATATATGTACAGTAGTATTCATATTTGACTTATGATATTTTCAACTTATGATGGGTTTGTCAAAACGTAACCCCATTGAAGCCAGGAAAATGCAGTGTGTGCAGGTTCAAATCCTGCTTTGGACTGAGAGAGAATGTTTGTAAATAATTTCGCTCATTTGCAAATTGTTGAGCATGTGTATATGTATGAATGAATTGAGAAATATAAAAACTTAAATAATATTAACGTGCATGTGACTTTCAGGGTGCTGATGTGTTCGATGACTCTGACAGTTACATTGAGGACGAGATGATTGAAGTCAAAGATGGTGAGTTATGTTACTTTTTTAACTTCTAATCTCTGGAAGACATGAAAATTAAAGTGCAAGCAGTGTGGCAAAATCTTGAAAAACAAAAAAATGTTACAGATCACATTTTTCGCTGAGTATGTATAATAATCAAAAGAGAAATGAAATTGGATAATAACTTAATGTTTAGTGGCTTGTTGAATGAAACATTACAAAGATATCCTGCGCATAGGAGAAGGAAACTTACAACAATGTTTTGGTCTGACTTGTACCATTAACGAGACACACTAACACTTGAAGGTAAGGGAACCACTTCTCTCTCCCGTTACTGCCCTCTCCTATGTACAGTGGACCCCCGAGTTTCGTAAAAACTTCACTCATGAAGTCTGCTCAAGTGCCATTACCGAACGAATTTACTCCCTTAAGGAAAAATGTCACGTAGGTTAGTCTATTTCAGACCCCCAAAAAAACTTTTCCACAAGCACTTACAATATTATACTTACATAAATGTACGATTTCCGGGGTTTACGAAACTCGGGGGTCCACTGTACACTGGTTCCCTTACCTTCCTGTGTTAGTGTCTCCCTAGTTAATGGTCTGAGTGCGACCAAAACTTTCTTATAAGTTTCTCTCTCCTGTGTGTGGGTTATTTATGTATTGTTCCAGTCACGGTATGGTGTCTTTTTATTCTTTGTGTTGAATAAAGACGGCAAAAAGTGATGTGGTGTTGGCAGCATTGTCTCGGTGTCATCAAGTAGTAGTCATTTGTTGTTTGTTTCAAGGGCAAATGAGCATAATTCTTAAAGTTTTTTCTTTATAATATCTAACCCTATATACACTAGATTTTACAATACTAGAGGCTTTTCAATATACAGTGGTACCCCGAGTTTCAGCCATAATTCGATCCAGAGGGCTGTTCAAGTGCCGTTACCGAACGAATTTGTTCCCATAAGGAATAATATAAATTAGATTAGTCCGTTTCAGACCCCCAAAAATACACTTCTAAAAGCATTTACAATAATACACTTACATAATTGTTCGAGTTGGGAGGTGGCCAAAACTCAGGGTACCACTGTACAGTCATCCCTCGGTTTTCGATTTTAATCCGTTCCAGATGGATCGGCTAAAACCAAAATCGGCGAAAACCAAAACTATTTTCCCCATAAGAAATAATGGAAATTCAATTAATCCGTTCCAGAAACCCAGAAGTTTGGAAATTTTTTTTTTGGGGGGCCTTAAAGATAGATTTACGTGCACAAATGAATGAACTGAATGTGGCACTTACCTTTATTGAAGACTGATGTTGCTGGATGGAAGAGAGGGAAGAGACCCTAATTTTTTGAAGGAAAATCCCCCTCCATAAGGACTCTAGGTACCAAGTCCTTATCCGGGGTCACTTCCCTGCATGCCTGCTACACTCCCTCCCTGCCTGCTACACTCCCTCCTTGCCTGCTACACTCCCTCCGTGCCTGCTACACTCCCTCCATGCCTGCTACACTCCCTCCTTGCCTGCTACACTCCCTCCCTGCCTGCTACACTCCCTCCTTGCCTCTACACTCCCTCCTGCCTGCTACACTCCCTGCTACCTCCTCCTGCTACACTCCTCCTGCCTGCTACACTCTCTGCTCTTTCACTCCCTGTCCTGCTACACTCCCTCCTTCCCCTGCTACATGCTACCTCCCTGCCATGCTACACTCCTGCATACCTGCTACACTCCCTGCATACCTACACTCCCTGCATACTGCTACACTCCCTGCATACCTGTTACACTCCCTGCATACATGCTACACTCCCTGCATACCATGCTACACTCCCTGCATACATGCTACACTCCCTGCATACATGCTACACTCCCTGCATACATGCTACACTCCTGCATACCATGCTACACTCCCTGCATCATGCTACACTCCCTGCATACCTGCTACACTCCCTGCATGCCTGCTACACTCCCTGCATACCTGCTACACTCCCTGCATGCATGCTACACTCCCTGCATGCCTGCTACACTCCCTGCATACCTGCTACACTCCCTGCATACATGCTACACTCCCTGCATGCCTGCTACACTCTTAAACTCCATCGTGTTTCTCACTTTCTTTACCAAAGGATGGCACTAGGAGCTTTCTTTGGGCCCATGGTAGCTTATTTAGTAGTCACACACAATAATCAAGGCACAAAAACAATGAATTGTTAATAAATGTTTTGTATAAACTCTTGGGGTGATGTTCACTCAAGCGTAAACAATGCTAGACTGCGTGACAATGGGCGTGGGAGGTGCGTGGGTGGCGGGCCTACGGCCTTTGTATGTGCGCGGCACTGGTGGATAGGTCCCATACGGTCGGCGAAAACTAAAATAATCGGCGAAAAATAAGACAAATTTTCCCTGAAAAAAGTCGGCGAAAACCAAAATCTGCGAAAACTGGGACAAGCGAAAACCAAGGGATGACTGTACTTAGGAAGATGGTTAATGGAACATACAATATACAGTAGAACTCCCCCATATTCCCAGTGTCAATTATCAACTGTTTACCCTAGCCCAAAAATAGCCCTTACTTTTGCTTAATGATGACATCAAAGTGGAAAAGTAGTGATGGTTGGGTTGTTAAAGGCGTAAGAGAAGCTGTGAAGTGCCAACCATTGGTGAAAAAGTGATAATTTTCTACTTCCTTGTGAGTAATTTATCACTTAAACTTTATCATAGGTATGTATGTAAACAAAAAATTACTTATATTTAAGGTTCACTACTATCCAATATTTTTGGGTTCACTACTATCCACAGTTTTGGGTTCACTGTTATCCATGGTTTTGGGTTCACTGATATCTATGGTTTTGGGTTCACTACTATCCACAGTTTTGGGTTCACTGTTATCCATGGTTTTGGGTTCACTATTATCCACGGTTTTGGGTTCACTGTTATCCACGGTTTTGGGTTCACTACTATCCACATTTTTGGGTTCACTGTTATCCATGGTTTTGGGTTCACTGTTATCTACGGTTTTGGGTTCACTACTATCCACAGTTTTGGGTTCACTGTTATCCATGGTTTTGGGTTCACTACTATCCACGGTTTTGGGTTCACTGTTATCCACGGTTTTGGGTTCACTGTTATCCACATTTTGGGTTACTGTTATCCATGGTTGTTCACTGTTATCTACGGTTTTCAACTATCCTTGGGTTCACTTATCATGGTGGGTTCACTACTATCCACGGTTTTGGGTTCACTGTTATCCACGGTTTTGGGTTCACTGTTATCCACGGTTTTGGGTTCACTAAATTAAAATTCAAATTCAAATTGATTTATTTCTCTGTAAAAATTACAATGTGTGTTTTACATTTTAAGGACTAAGGACTATAATTACAAAGATGGCCGTTAGCATGCCTAGCATGCCTGGGCATGCTAGGCATTTCGGGCAGACTTAATACTAGTTTTTAATCTATATTACAAATTACATATGAATACAAATTTCAAATGAATAAAGAGATTTACCGTAGTGAGGTAGTTCAGGATAACTAGATTGTATTACAGATTACAAATGAGTACAAATTTTAAATGATTAAATATATTTACCATAGTGAGGTAGTTTAGAATGTTTTGATTGTATAAAAATTAGTAATAAGAATGGTTTTGTCTTGGCATGTTACACAGTTTCTATTAAAGCTCCAATATTGGAGTAAATCAGGCAAACTTAAGACTAGTTTCAGATTTATTAGACAATAACTATATTCTGGATTTTATGTTTACTGTCCTTTGGGTCAGTGTTGGTGTAGATGAGGATGTGTGTGTGTGTTTAGGTGATGGTGGGGTGTTAGTGAGATAAAATGTTTTTTGATGATAGTGTTGAAAATGGTGGCTGAGTCTGCAGTTTTGGAGTTTTCAGGTAGGGAGTTCCAGATTTTAGGCCCTTTAATGTACATTGAACGTTTGTATAGATTTAGCCGGACACGTGGAATGTCATAGAGATTTTTGTGTCTGGTATTGTGTCTATGGGTCCTGTCACAACTATCAAGAAAGCGTTTTAGTTCAGGGTTAATATTGGAGTTTATCCACAGTTTTGGGTTCACTGTTATCCATGGTTTTGGGTTCATTACTATCCACAGTTTTGGGTTCACTACTATCCATGGTTTTGGGTTCACTACTATCCATGGTTTTGGGTTCACTACTATCCATGGTTTTGGGTTCACTACTATCCATGGTTTTGGGTTCACTACTATCCATGGTTTTGGGTTCACTACTATCCATGGTTTTGGGTTCACTACTATCCATGGTTTTGGGTTCACTACTATCCATGGTTTTGGGTTCACTACTATCCATGGTATTGGGTTCACTGTTATCCACGGTTTTGGGTTCACTACTATCACAGTTTTGGGTTCACTACTATCCATGGTTTTGGGTTCACTACTATCCATGGTTTTGGGTTCACAACTATCCACGGTTTTGGGTTTACTACTATCCATGGTTTTGGGTTCACTGCTATCCATGGTTTTGGGTTCACTACTATCCATGGTTTTGGGTTCGCTACTATCCATGGTTTTGGGTTCACTACTATCCATGGTTTTGGGTTCACTTGTATCCATGGTTTTGGGTTCACTTGTATCCATGGTTTTGGGTTCACTACTATCCATGGCTTCAGGCATCCATGGTAGGTTTTGAAATGTATCACCTGCGGATACGGGGGTGATTACTATATTGATACAACTAATTGTTTTCCGTTATTTCTTGTGCTTTTGTTTTCTAACTCTATCTTCGTGAAACTCTTATGAAATCTTAAAGTACTACCATTATTGTACAGCCAATAATGCCATGGCATGATAGTGGCTCTTTGCACTTCAGTTCATAATTGTAATTACAAAATCTCAATGCAAACTTGCAATGAAATAAAAAATATTATTATTATTACTTAGCGACGTACTCGTTTACCGACGACTCGGACTTACGACGGGCTCTGACCAGTATGCATACCTAAATAATGTATATTAGAGCTGATTTTCCTCTATTCTGTTTATACAATATACAGTACACTACTGTATGAACATTTAAAAATATACTCAAAATGTTATAAATGGTGCAAAGGTGACATTAAAACAATATTAAAGATGGTTGACACAAACCCACTACCATTATAGTATGCTCCTCACTTAGCAACGAATTTGTTTACTGATGTGGTCTTAGGAACAGAACTCCGTTGTTAAGTGAGGAGAGGCTGTATTATAAATATCATATTACAGTTGACTCAGGTTGTGATGCCTCTGGGAACATGGAAAAAAGTCACATTGTTTGACTTTCCTGTGTTATTCTGGATTGAAAATGCAGTAGTTGACGTGTATCCGCAGGGGATAACTTCCAAGGACCTGCCGGAGATGCCAAAGCCCTGGATAGTAAACCCTATACATATATAAGTCCTATACACACCTATTATAAAGTTTAATTGATAAATTATGCACAATAAGGGGAGAATTATTCCAACCTTCATTCCTTAGGTAACAACTGCAGCTTCTCTATTTTTGAAACTGGCATTATTCTCATAATTTGGGGTATTTTTGTGGTCATTATACTGCAAAGATTGAAGGGGTTCTACCTTGACATAAACTGCAAATGAAATCCCACATCCCACATCGGGTGTATACAGGGTCCCCTACCATATACATAAACTGCAATGTAACATACCCACCATCCTTCAGAGTGCAGGCACTGTACTTGCCACCTCCAGGACTGTAACATCCTCACTCATCCTTCAGAGTACAGGCACTGTATTCCCACCTCCAGTACTGTAACATCTCACTCATCCTTCAGAGTGCAGGCACTGTACTTCCCACCTCCAGGACTGTAACATCCTCACTCTCACTTCAGAGTGCAGGACTGTACTTCCCACCTCCAGACTGTAACATCCTCACTCATCCTTCAGAGTACAGGCACTGTACTTCCCACCTCCAGAACTGTAACATCCTCACTCATCCTTCAGAGTACAGGCACTGTACTTCCCACCACCAGGACTGTAACATCCTCACTCATCCTTCAGAGTACAGGCACTGTACTTCCCACCTCCAGTACTGTAAAATCCTCACTCATCCTTCAGAGTGCAGGCACTGTACTTCCCACCACCAGTACTGTAACATCCTCACTCATCCTTCAGAGTGCAAGCACTGTACTTCCCACCTCCAGTACTGTAACATCCTCACTCATCCTTCAGAGTACATGCACTGTACTTCCCACCTCCAGGACTGTAACATCCTCACTCATCCTTCAGAGTACAGGCACTGTACTTCCCACCTCCTGGACTGTAACATCCTCACTCATCCTTCAGAGTACAGGCACTGTACTTCCCACCACCAGTACTGTAACATCCTCACTCATCCTTCAGAGTGCAAGCACTGTACTTCCCACCTCCAGTACTGTAACATCCTCACTCATCCTTCAGAGTACAGCACTGTACTTCCCACCTCCAGGACTGTAACATCCTCACTCATCTTTCAGAGTACAGGCACTGTACTTCCCACTCCGTACTGTAACATCCTCACTCATCCTTCAGAGTACAGGCACTGTACTTCCCACCACCAGACTGTAACATCCTCACTCATCCTGCAGAGTACGGGCACTGTACTTCCCACCTCCAGTACTGTAACATCCTCACTCATCCTTCAGAGTACAGGCACTGTACTTCCCACCTCCAGGACTGTAACATCCTCACTCATCCTCAGAGTACAAGCACTGTACTTCCCACTCCAGGACTGTAACATCCTCACTCATCCTTCAGAGTACAGGCACTGTACTTCCCACCTCCAGGACTGTAACATCCTCACTCTCCTTCAGAGTACAGGTACTGTACTTCGCACCTCTAGTACTGTAACATCCTCACTCATCCTTCAGAGTACAGGCAATGTACAACCCACCTATAGGATTGTAACATCCTCACTCATCCTTCAGAGTACAGGCACTGTACTTCCCCCTACCAGGACTGTAACATCCTCACCCATCCTTCAGAGTACAGGACTGTACTTCCACCTCAGTACTGTAACATCCTCACTCATCCTTCAGAGTACAGGCATGTACCCCACCTCAGGACTGTAACATCCTCACTCATCCTTCAGAGTACAGGCACTGTACTTCCCACCTCCAGGACTGTAACATCCTCACTCATCCTTCAGAGTACAGGCACTGTACTTCCCACCTCCAGGACTGTAACATCCTCACTCATCCTTCAGAGTACAGGCACTGTACTTCCCACCTCCAGTACTGTAACATCCTCACTCATCCTTCAGAGTACAGGCACTGTACTTCCCACCTCCAGGACTGTAACATCCTCACTCATCCTTCAGAGTGCAGGCACTTTACTTCCCACCTCCAGGACTGTAACATCCTCACTCATCCTTCAGAGTACAGACACTGTACTTCCCATTTCCAGTACTGTAACATCCTCACTCATCCTTCAGAGTACAGGCACTGTACTTCCCACCTCCAGGACTGTAACATCCTCACCCATTCTTCATAGTACAGGCACTGTATTTCCAACCTCCAGGACTGTAACATCCTCACCCATTCTTCATATTGCAGGCACTGTGTTTCCCACCTCCAGGACTGTAACATCCTCACCCATTCTTCATAGTGCAGGCACTGTACTTCTCCAGGACTCAAGTCCAGCCAACTGGTTTCCCTGAATTCCTTCATGAATATTACCTCCCTCACACCATTTTAAATTTTTCTCATTATACCAAAAACCTCCCATTATTTTTGCTGATAAAAAAGTCGTTTTTAAATTTCCCCGCAGAACCAATAGAGGTGGAAGACTGGGCGGATAATGATGATGGCGATGACGACATGTGCGACGATGCTGACGATAGGGATGACGCACCTGATCTGCTGCACGTCGATGACGATTCGACGGACATGCCCCGGGAAACGACCAACTACAGCCTGGTGAGAAGTTGAGAGAGATTGTTATCTCTCTGGTCTAGAGCTTCTGGGTTTGTCCTCTCTCTTTTTCTCTCTTGTCTTTTATTGCTTGTGGCTTTATATACACTGTGACATGTGTATTTTTTAGTGTATATACATGAAGAGATGTGTATCTCTCTGTATATACACAGAGAGGTGTGTATCTTTCAGTGTACAATGGACCCCCGAGTTACGAACACCCCGGAAATCGTACAATTATGTAAGTACAGTGGTCCCTCGGTTTTCGCCGAAAATTCGTTCCAGAATGCTGCTCAAGTGCCATTACCGAACGAATTTACTTCCTTAAGAAATAATGTCACATAGGTTAGTCTATTTCAGACCCCAAAAATACACTTGCAACAGCACTTACGAAAATACACTTACATAAATGTTCGAGTTTGGAGATGCACGAAAACCGAGGGACCACTGTATAATATTGTAAGTGCTTTCGTAAGTGTATTTTTGGGGGTCTGAAATGGACTAACCTACTTGACATTATTTCTTAAGGGAGTAAATTTGTTCGGTAATGGCACATGAGCAGGCTTCTGGAATGAATTTTGTTTGTTACTCGGGGGTCCACTGTATATACACTGAGAGGTGTGTATCTCTCAGTGTATATACACAGAGAGGTGTGTATCTCTCAGTGTATATACACAGGTGTGTATCTCTCAGTATATATACACAGAGGTGTGTATCTCTCAGTGTATATACACAGAGGTGTGTACTATCTCTCAGTGTATATACACAGAGGTGTGTATCTCTCAGTGTATATACACAGAGGTGTGTATCTCTCGGTGTATATACACTAGTGTTTTACATTCATATGTTTTAATCTTTAGCTGTTTAATTCACTTGTAATAATAATAATACTAACAATAACAATAAAGTTTTATTCCCAATAATTGATGAAAAAGATTTTCAGTTTTGTATTACGAGTCTGTCACATTTTTGGAAAGTCAAATTCCCTACAGGGTTAAAATACATTTTGTTTACAACAGGCACAATCGTTGTATTTCTCCGAGAAGCAGGGAAAGAAGAACATCATGCTGAAGGACGGCCAAGTCGTTCGGCGGAAGAAGGCGCAGCGTAAAGACAAGGGGGTAAGATGATGAGGTAGTGAGTTTGTTTGGGGTATGAGAGTATTTTTATGATGGGTATGGGAGTATTTTTATGGTGGGGTATGGGAGTATTTTTTTGATGGGGTATGAGAGTACAGTGGACCCCCGGTTTACGATAGTCTCCAAACTCGCCCTTTTATGTAAGTTTATTTTTGTAAGTGTATTTTTGGGGGTCTAAAAGGACTAATCTAATTTACATTATTCCTTATGGGAATAAATTCGTTCGGTAATGGCACTTGAACAGCATTCTTGAACGAAAAAATGACGTAATCCGGGGGTCCACTGTATTTTTAAGATGGGGTATGGGAGTATTTTTATGATGTACCCCATTTGGGTTGGGTATTGGAGTATTTTTATGCCATCAAATACATTTATTATTTTCAAGCAGGTACAATACGTATACTTAACATGTTGTTTTATGTCTTTTCAGAAGTCACGATTTACCGCTTACATGCTCTGGGCTCGGGAAATTCGACCCGGGATTATCTATGCTAACCCCAACATGGGTAAGTACTACGTGCTTTGTACCAAGTGTGTTAAACGAACATCGTTTGTAGAGGTGGTCCTCGACACGATGGGGTTATGTTCCGACGAACCCATCGTGAATTGATAATATCGTAAGTCGAATGTGAATATGATATGCTAAGTAAATAACTGACACTGAATAAGTAAATAAATAATTATTGTAACTAAATACCAGTATTGAAAGTAGATAAATTAATACAAGTTTATTCTATCAATAAATGTACAGAACTGTACAGGGTAAACCAGTTAGCCAGACTTGAGTCCTGGAGGTGGGAAGTACAGTGTCTGCACTCTGAAGGAGAGGTGTTAATGTGGCAGTTCTTGAACTGTAGTGTTGGCACACCTCTGGTAAGACAATGTTGGACTGAATGATGATGAAAGTGTTTCTTCTTTGTTGGGTCACCCTGCCTTGGTAGGAAATGGCCAACATGCTAAAAAAAAAAAAAAAAAAATGCTGTACAGTAAGTGCATGACTGTTGCACCATCACAAAGTAGAAATATTGTAAGTCGAACCATCGTAAAGCGAGGAGAGTCTACTTTCTACCTATCTACCTCCTACTTTTATTAGTCTTTCCGATTATACAAATATTTCTTCTTGTGGTTTCAGATTTCTCCGCTGTCAACAAGAGATTAGGAGAACTCTGGGCTCTGGTGCCCACAACACAGAAGTATGTAAGTATTTTTGAACTGTAGTGTAGGCACGCCTCTGGCAAGACAGTGATGGAGTGAGTGATGATGAAAGTGTTTCTTCTTTTTCGGGTCACCCTGCCTTGGTGGGAAACAGCCGATGTGTTAACCCTTTCAGGGTTTCGGCCGTACTAGTACGGCTTATGCGCCAGGGTTTTCGTCGTACTAGTACGCCTAAATTCTAGCGCCCTCAAATCAAGTGGAAACAGGCTGGTAGGCCTAGATGTGAGAGAATGGGTCTGTGCGGTCAGTGTGCGCAGTATAAAAAAAATCCTGCACTACACAGTGCATAATGAGGAAAAAACTGACTGTGTTTTTGGTTTAAAACAA
Source organism: Cherax destructor (assembly GCA_009830355.1). Lineage (NCBI taxonomy): Eukaryota > Metazoa > Arthropoda > Malacostraca > Decapoda > Parastacidae > Cherax > Cherax destructor. Next base: position 30,654 of record WNWK01017834.1, read on the forward strand.
CGAATTTGCAGTCTATTTTCGTATAGTCTCATTTGATAGAATGGATGATATATTACAGAAATAGAGATAATTTTGACTGGTTTCACGATGACAAGTACCTTGAAACTGAGCGCAAATCAGCGAAAATGTTCGATTTTTGCCGAAGTTCAAGAGTAAACAAATCATACTATGCGTCCAATACACATCAACTGGGTAGTCTAATATTCTTGCACAAGTGCGCTGATATTATTTATACCATTTTTACAATGATGCAGTTGTATTTGTACATAACAGTAAATCTTCTATTTTTTTGTGAGAAAAATTCAAAATGGAAAGCAAAAGTAATGTAAGAGGGGCCTGGAGACGTGACTAATGAACAGATAAAATGTTATTTGAGTGCCAGGAATGTCTGTCTCGTTTATTCTGGACCTTATTTTGAAATTGGCATTTTCTGAAATTTGTGTGAAATTGGCCAAATTGCCAATTTCTGACCACCTTATTGGGTAGTTGAAATCGGTAAATTGGCGGTTTCTTATACTCAATTGATAGAACAAATGGAATTCTAGCGAAATAGCTATAATTTTAGTAGACTGAAACATTGGAATTTTCCGAAAATAGGGCTCAAAGTGGGGGAAATCGCCGATGCGTAAATGTCATCGATACCGCTAACTTCGCGAGAGCATAATTCCATTAGTTTTCCATCAAATTTCATAATTTTGGTGGCGTTATGATTGGAAAAAAATTCTCTATCATTTCATAAGGCAAAATAATTTTTTTTCCCAAAAAATTGGCGACCCTGAAAGGGTTAACAAAGTTTGCTGTATATATGTACTGATTGGAAATTGAAAAGTATAATTTTAATAAATGCTCTATGGAAAATGGCCATGATTCCAGAGGCATCACAACCTGAATCAACTGTAATATGATATTTATAATACAGTCTCTCCTCACTTAACAACGATATTTCCAGAGGCATCACAACCTGAATCAACTGTAATATATTTATAATACAGTCTCTCCTCACTTAACAACGATATTTCCAGAGGCATCACAACATTAATCAACTGTAATATGATACATGTATTTATAATACAGTGGAACCTCTACTAATGAGTGCATCCACGTGAGAGTTTTTCCAGATGCGAGCAGTCGATCAGTTGATTTTTTGCGAGCGAAATTTCCAGATGTGAGTGGGCCTCAAGGGAGGTTCCTTGACGCTGGTGAGGGGCTCTTGCCCTTGATCTAGGGAATTGGATCTCATTTGTTTGTTGGACTATCTTATTGAAACTTGGTTAATGTATGATGGAAAGATGTTTCTTAACCCGTAAATGGTCCAAACGTATATATCCGTTAGTACCGCTACTGCCCCAAACGTATATTTACGTTTTATTTATTTTTCCTGCCTCTAAATTTGGCACGATTGGCCTGAGATGCCTGGTCAGCATAGAATAGGTCTTAGCTCTTGGTGTGTGCTGTATTAAAAAAATCTGGGACCACTTAGTACCTTGTGGGAGGACCAGTTCAAATGAGCGCCAGCTAGAGCAAATAGAGCGGCAATCACATGGGATTCACTGATGTCATGTAGTATTAACTCTCCCATTTTAAGTGGAAAATGATGTTGACCTCGAGTTTAGTGGTTCTGAGGTGGATATGGCCATAAGTGGTCGAGGAAATATAAAAAAAACTTGATAATAACCCATGTGCAACATTTGTGCAACATCCTTTCAGAATGTCTTATATCCTATGCCTGTCTATCTTTGTCTGTCTGTCTGTCTTGTCTATCTGTCTCTGTCTATCTCGATCTGACTCTGTCTATCTCTGTCTCACAGGTACACAAATACAATTATACAAAGTGTAAATTTCCTAGGATAACCCAAAAAAAATCCAGACAAAGTGCTTGTAGATATAATGTGTAAACATGACTGGCAAATACGTATTTACACTTGCTCAGGAACCAGACGTGTTGGTTCAGGAGTGGATTTCTCTGAGATGGGAGAGCTAGATGCTAGACGGACAGAGAGCTTGACAGACAGACAGATAGACAGAGATTTTAAATTTTGCCACCGAAGTAGCTAGTTTATTGTGCACCACATATCCATCTTGTGGACGGTAGCGCAAGAGCATAGACAGAGAGCTTGGCAGACACATATAGACAGAGAGCTTGACAGACACAGATAGACAGAGAGCTTGGCAGACAGATAGACAGAGTTTGACAGACAGATAGACAGAGTTTGACAGACAGATAGACAGAGTTTGACAGACAGATAGACAGATATGTTTGTGTAACAGTGAAAACAGAGGGTGATGCTCATCAAATGTCACCCCATATCTTATCTTATCACTGCACCCTCGTGTATGCTCATCATATGCCACCAATTATCTTTCTTATCTTGTCACTGTCAGCAGTGGACTGACTTGTCTTACATCATGCTTGAAGGGAACTTAGTATTTCTTATTCTTCTTATTATTATTTTCATTATTCATATTATTATTCCTATTATTATTATTATTATTATTATTATTATTATTATTATTATTATCATCATCATTGTTTTATTATTATTTATTAACACATCGGCCGATTCCCACCAAGGCAGGGTGGCCCGAAAAAGAAAAACTTTCGTCATCATTCACTCCATCACTGTCTTGCCAGAGGGGTGCTTTACACTACAGTTATAAAACTGCAACATTAACACCCCTCCTTCAGAGTGCAGACACTGTACTTCCCATCTCCAGGACTCAAGTCCGGCCTGCCGGTTTCCCTGAATCCCTTCATAAATGTTACTTTGCTCACACTCCAACAGCACGTCAAGTATTAAAAACCATTTGTCTCCATTCACTCCTATCAAATACGCACACGCATGCTTGCTGGAAATCCAAGCCCCTCGCACACAAAACCTCTTTTACCCCCTCCCTCCAACCTTTCCTAGGCCGACCCCTACCCCGCCTTCCCTCCACTACAGATTTATACACTCTCGAGGTCATTCTGTTTCGTTCCATTCTCTCCACATGTCCGAACCACCTCAACAACCCCTCCTCAGCCCTCTGGATAATAGTTTTGGTAATACCGCACCTCCTCCTAATTTCCAAACTCCGAATTCTCTGCATTATATTCACACCACACATTGACCTCAGACATGACATCTTCACTGCCTCCAGCCTTCTCCTCGTTGCGACATTCATCACCCATGCTTCACACCCATATAAGAGTGTTGGTATAACTATACTCTCATACATTATTATACATTATTATTATTATTATTATTATTATATACTCATTATTATATACTCATTATATACTCATTATTATATACTCATACATTATTATTATTATTATATACTCCCACGTATCCAAAACATTGCTGGGACCTATAAATACTTTGTATATATTCCTAGACAATAGTAAATGACCAAGGCAGGTGTAAATGTCCACCAGTCAGTGTTTTTGTGACAATTTGAGTACTACTGTAAATTGTAATTATCAGAACATAAAAATTATATAAAATAATATAAAAACGAGAAAAAAAGGTATATCGGCAATACTTCTGCAAGCGGCAGGACTCGATGTTGCGGTCAGGTGAGCATTCAGTGCCAACTTCTCGGCCTCATATATCGGTAAGTACTGAGCCTAATTTTGTTTTTATCCTATAAAGCTTAGAAAAATGTGTTCTTTATTTCTATAAAAAAAACGATTTTTTTTTTTTTTCAAAATATTTGGGGCACTGGCGTAGTAAATGTATATATACGTTTGGACCGTTTACGGGTTAATGTACACCAAAATTGAAAGAAATCTGACTGTAAATAACTGAGTTTACTTCTCAGCCTTAGCCGGCCCTTAGCAGTATATTTTCGTATGGTTTTTATGGGTGTATTCTCGTTTTTTGTTTTTTTTTGGTCTCAATTGATAGAATGGAAGATATATTACAGACATAGATATGATTTTGATTGCTTTCACAACGAAAAGTACCTTGAAATTGAGCTCAAAGTAGCTGATGAATTTGGTAAGGTATAATAATAATAATAATAATAATAATAATAATAATAATAATAATAATACTTTATTTAGACATGGTACAAAGATACATTGTTGGGTTTACATGATACATAGGTATAAAAGAGATGTACATGCCAAAAGCCCCTAATATGCTGCGCATTGCGGGCATTCTTAGGACTACTTAGACTACATGGTAAAAAATTATGGTTGATAATGTATGTAATAAGTATAATTGTGTATCTATGTTATAAAGTTTGAATATAAGTTGAACATATCAATGTATGTATTATTCATAACAGGTTTTTACATTTAGGTGAGTAATCAGGTTTTTACATTTAAGTGATTATTCTACTTTGTTGGGAATGTTTGGTATTGAGCATTTAGGTTTGTGTGAGAAGGTGGTTTTTTTAGCATCTTTTTGAATTGGGGTACAGACAGGGGTTCCTTGGCAATGACAGGTAATGAATTCCAAATTTTCGTGCCTTTTATATGCATTGAGTTTTTACATAGTGTTAGATGGACACGGGGAACATCGAGGAGTGATCTGTGTCTAGTGTTATGGTCATATGTCCTGTTAAAATTGGTAAGGAGAAGTTTGAGTGGTGGGTTAATATTTGCATAGAGTGTTCTATGTATGTAGTAGGCACAGTAAAAAGTATGAATGTCTTGTATGGTGAGTAAGTTTAGATTTTTGAAAATTGGTGGAGTATGTTGTCTGGAGTGTGAATGTGTTATCATTCTAACTGCTGCCTTTTGTTGTGTTATTAGTGGTTTGAGATTAGTTATTGATGTAGAGCCTTTTTCCTTAGATGTTATTGTAACACAAAAATAGTATGTATAATATACATGTATATGTGTATGAAATTTGAGGCCACTGTCAAGATGGATTCCTAAGAATTTTCCTCTGAGTTTTGTGATAAGGGACCCGTTTATCATTATGTTAAGTGGTGCGTTTGTAGCTCTGTTCCCAAACTGGATAAAATAGGTTTTATCAATATTGAGAGTAAGTTTGTTGGTCATCATCCAGGTAGATATTTTCTGCAATTCAGTATTTGCAGTGTTGGCTAGTGTGTCTGGGCTTGGGTGAGAGATAACGTATGTAGTGTCATCTGCAAAAAGTATGGGTTTGAGTAGTTGAGATGCATTTGGTAGGTCGTTAATGTAAATGAGAAAGAGTAGTGGGCCAAGAACACTTCCCTGTGGGACACCTACGGTAATAGTTTGCGTGTTGGAGCTAGCTCCATTTGTGTACACATATTGGTTTCTGTTGCTAAGGTATGATTTTAGGTAGTTGAGGGAGTGCCTTCTTATACCATAGTGTGATAATTTTAGGTGTAACAGATCATGGTCAACTGTATCAAAAGCTTTACGTAAATCAATGAAGATTCCCACTGGGATTTCTTTTTTCTCAAGAGCGGTGTAAATTATTTCTAACATGTGTATAATGGCATCATTTGTATTTTTATTAGGCCTGAATCCAAATTGACAGTGGTTGAGTACGTTGTTGGAGGTGAGGTAGGAATATATTTGTCTATTAATTAATTTTTCAAAGATTTTGGAGAGAAGGGGTAAGTTAGATATTGGCCTGTAGTTATTCAGGTCTGTTTGATCTCCTCCTTTTGTATGGGGCTGACCCTCTATTGGGTTGGTCGGGGCTAGGAATAGTGTGTTCGGATAGGTGCCAGTGAGATAGTCGTTAGGTGGAGTGTTTGAACTTGGGATTTTGCTTGCCAGCTTTTTTCCTATGGTGAAGAAATCATTGAGTTTGTTTGCTGTTTCAATAGGTGGGAGTAGGGGTTCATCTGGTTTTGTTAACTTGATTGTTCTGTTTGTGTATATTTTTTAGTTCCTAGAATTTCAGATAGGGTTTTCCAGGACTTTTTTATATCATCTTTTAAGTTATGTAATTGTTCTCATAGTACAATTTTTTTGACCTTCTTATCAGACTCGTTAGGTACTAAATGGTGGCAGCAAGGTGCTAGTAATACCCTCTCCTGTATAAATTACTAAATGCTGGCAGCAAGGTGCTAGTAATACCCTCTCTTGTATAAATTACTAAATGGTGGCAGCAAGGCTAGTAACCTTCCTGTATAAATTACTAAATGGTGGCAGTGCCTAATACCTTCTCTTGTATAAATTACTAAATGGTGGCAGCAAGGTGCCAGTAATACCCTCTCTTGTATAAATTACTAAATGGTGGCAGCAAGGTGCCAGTAATACCCTCTCTTGTATAAATTACTAAATGGTGGCAGCAAGGTGCCAGTAATACCCTCTCTTGTATAAATTACTAAATGGTGGCAGCAAGGTGCTAGTAATACACTCTCTTGTATAAATTACTAAATGGTGGCAGCAAGGTGCTAGTAATACCTTCTGCTGTATAAATTACTAAATGGTGGCAGCAAGGTGCTAGTAATACCTTCTCTTGTATAAATTAGTATAGAAAGAAGAAAATCTTTCGTTTCTTCGTTTTAGGGTCACACTGCCTTGGTGGGGAATGGCTGCCATGTTAAATAAAAAAGTCACCAAACTTGTTTCTGCAGAACTGGAAGCGACGAGCCAAACGGCTGGCTGCTAAGGGTAACCAGAAAGGCTCCATGATCAGCACCGGCAAGGCCGCCAAACAATCGCAGAATGCCGTCCGCAGCAACCTTATTAACAAGGGCGGCGTGAAACCCCAGCAGGTGATTCGCACCCCATCCAAACAGTCGGAGGCTGGACAGACCGCCCCACCCCAAACTCACAAGTCTCACACCACTACTCCAAAGTAAGTCCAATTGTATATTTTCCAGTTTATGTCCTATTGGGCTACATCTATGTTTTCTCCAGCATATCCAGGTCATCCTCTTTCTTTTTAATCCCTTTCTGTTTGGCAGAAGAGTTTAATGATGTCCATCCTGTAACTACGCATTCTTCAATGTTTTATTTCTGTTGAGCATTTTATTCATGTTTGTAGCGTTTTACTGTTCATTAATCTTATCCTTGTTATTGTGTTGTATATCATTACTTTTTTATTGGTACAAGCTCTGAGTGACCTACTTGGTCAAAGTGCTCTGTAAATATCACTGCTGTTAGTGCTTGAGGGAGGAAGTGTTGATGCTGGTAATGGCTGTGATTCGAGGATGAAGCTACCTTCATATTATGATATTTATAGATGGGGTTGTAAGAGAAGTGAATGCTATGGTGTTGGAGAGATGTGTGTAGTATTGGAAGACAAAGAATCAAACACAAAGTGGGAGTTGTCATAGTTGCTTTTTGCTGATGACACTGTGCTATTGAGAGATTCTGAAGAGAAGTTGCAGAGGTTGGTGGATGAATTTAGAAGGGTATGTAAAAGAAGGAAATTAAAAATGAACATAGGAAAGAGTAAGGTGATGAGGGCAAAGAGGGAAATATATGAGAGTTTAGTGGTACCAACACTCTTATATGGGTGGGGAATGTTGCAACAAGGAGAAGGCTGGAGGCAGTGGAGAACGCTGGAGGCAGTGGAGAATGCTGGAGGCAGTGGAGAACGCTGGAGGCAGTGGAGAACGCTGGAGGCAGTGGAGAACGCTGGAAGCAAAGGAGGAGGAGGAGACTAGAGGCAGTGGAGCAGGAAGCTAGAGGCAGTGGAGCAGGTTGCTGGAGGCAGTGGAGCAGGTTGCTGGAGGCAGTGGAGCAGGAGGCTGGAGGCAGTGGAGGAGGAGGCTGGAGGCAGTGGAGATGTTGTGTCTCAGGGCAACGTGTGGTGTGAATATTATGCAGAGAATTCATAGCTGATAGATTAGAAGGAAGTGTGGAGTTACTAAAATTATTATTCACAGGTCTAAGGAGGGGTTGTTGTAGTGGACTGGATATATAAAAAGAACGGAACAAAATATAATGACCTGGAGGGTGTATAAATGTGTAGTGAAGGTTAGGCAGGGTAGGGATCATTCTAGGTTGGAGGGAGGGGGTAAAGGTGATTTTGTATACGAGGGCTTGGACATCCAGCAAGTGTGTGTGTGTTAGATAGGAGTGAGTGGAGGCAAGTGGCTTTTAGGAATTAACATGCTGTTGGATTATAGTAGTAGGTTGGTAGACAGCAACCAACCAGGGAGGTACTAGCGTCCTGCCAAGTGAGTGTAAAACGAAAGCCTGTATTTGTTTTACATGATGGTAGGATTGCTGGTGTCTTTTTTCTGTCTCGTAAGCATGCAAGATTTCAGGTACGTCTTGCTACTTCTACTTACACTTAGGTCACACTACACATACATGTACACGTTTATATATACACACTCATCTGAGTTTTCTTTGATTTTATCTTAATAGTTCTTGTTCTTATTGCTTTTCCTTTCATATCCATGGGGAAGTGGAATAAGAATCTTTCCTCCGTAAGCCATGCGTGTTGTAAAAGTCAACTAAAATGCCGGGAACAATGGGCTAGTAACCCCTTTTCCTGTACAGATTCACTGAAAAGAAAAAGAAGAAAACCGTCAAAGTGGGATGTTTGAATGTGCGTGGATGTTGTGCGAATGATAAGAAAGAGATGATTGTAGATGTTATGAATGAAAAGAAGCTGGATGTCCTGGCTTTAAGTGAGACAAAGCTGAAGGGGGTAGGAGAGTTTCAGTGGGGAGAAATAAATGGGATTAGGTCAGGGGTTTCAAATAGAGTTAGAGCTAAAGAAGGAGTGGCAATAATGTTGAATAATCAGTTATGGCAGGTAAATAGGGGATATAAATATAAATTCAAGGATTATGTGGAGTAAAATAAAGGTTGGATGTGAAAAGTGGGTTATAGTAAGTGTTTATGCACCTGGAGAAGAGAGAAGTGTAGAGGAGAGAGAGAGATTTTGGGAAATGTTGAGTGAGTGCATGGGGAGTTTTGAACCAAATGAGAGAGTACTTGTGGTTGGGAATCTAAATGCTAAAATGGTAAAAATGTTGTGGAGGGAGTAGTAGGTAAATTTGAGGTTCCAGGGGTAAATGTAAATGGTGAACCGTTAATTGAGCTATGTGTAGAAAGAGGTTTGGTAATAAGTAATACATATTTTATGAAAAAGAGGATAAATAAGCATACATACAAGGTATGATATAGCGCGTAATGAAAGTAGTTTGTTAGATTATGTATTGGTGGATAAAAGGTTGATGGTTAGGCTTCAGGATGTACATGTTTATAGAGAGGCAACGGATATATCGGATCATTATTTACTTGTAGCTACAGTTAGAGTAAAAGGTAGATGGGACAAAAAGAAAATGGCAACAGCAAGTAAGAGAGAGGTAAAAGTGTATAAACTAAGGGAGGAGGAAGTTGGGGTGAGATATAAGCAACTATTGGCAGAAAGGTGGGCTAGTGCAAGTATGAGAAGTGGGGGAGTTGAAGAGAGTTGGGATAGATTTAAAAAGGCAGTATTAGAATGTGGGGCAGAAGTTTGTGGCTATAGGAGGGTGGGTGCAGGAGGAAAGAGGAGTGAGTGGTGGAATGAAGAAGTAAAGGGTGTGATAAAAGAGAAAAAGGTAGCTTATGTGAGGTTTTTACAAAACAGAAGTGTTGTTAAAAGAGCAGAGTACAGTCATCCCTCGGTTTTCGATTTTAATCCGTTCCAGATGGATCGGCTAAAACCAAAATCGGCGAAAACCAAAACTATTTTCCCCATAAGAAATAATGGAAATTCAATTAATCCGTTCCAGAAACTCAGAAGTTTGGAAAAAAAAAAAATGGGGGGGCCTTAAAGATAGATTTACATGCACAAATGAATGAACTGAATGTGGCACTTACCTTTATTGAAGACTGATGTTGCTGGATGGGAGAGAGGGAAGAGGGGAGAGGGAAGAGACCCTAATTTTTGGAAGGGGAATCCCCCTCCATAAGGACTCTAGGTACCAAGTCCTCATCTGGGGTCACTTCCCTTCTTTGTCTTTTAATCCCACTAGGACCAGCTTGTGAATCACCGCACACCTGTGGCGGTAAATATCTGTCCAGAGAGCTCTGTATCTGGCGGCTCTTTTAAAATGTCCCTAAAATGGGACAGGGAATTGTCATTGTATCATTGTAATGGATTGCAACATCTTTGTCAGGGTGATGTTCATCCACAAATGAATGCACCCTACTCCACATTGCACAAATCTCCTTAATCTCTGAAGAAGGCACCTTACATCTTTCTTCCTCCACTGAAGCAATTTCCTCAGATCTGTTTTGTTGTTGTTGCATCTCAAGCTCTTGCAGCTCTTCAGTGGTTAGATCTTCATTGTGGTCCTCCACCAACTCTTCCACATCCTCTCCATTCACATCCAACCCCATGGAAGTCCCCAATTCCACAATACTTTCCACAACTTCCATAGGCTCCTCAGGGTTAGCTTCAAACCCTTCAAAATCCCTCTCTGGGACACAATCTGGCCACAACTTTCTCCAAGCAGAGTTCATCGTCCTGGAGGTCACTCCCTGCCAAGCTTTATCTATTATGCCTATGCAATGGAAGATATCGAAGTGAGCCTTCCAGAACTCTTTTAGGGTCAATCTAGTGTCTGAGGTTACATCAAAGCACCTTTGAAACATTGCTTTGGTGTACAGTTTTTTGAAGTTTGCAATGACCTGCTTGTCCATGGACTGGATGAGAGGAGTGGTGTTAGGAGGCAAGAACTTCACTTTTACAAATATGAATTCCTTAGGCATTTGGTCTTCCAAGTCTTGAGGATGACCAGGAGCATTGTCCATTACCAGGAGGCACTTAAGTGGCAATTTATTCTCCAATAGATATTTCTTCACACTGCAGCCAAACATTTGATTAAACCATTCCAGGAAAATTACCCTAGTGACCCATCCTTAGCATTAGACTTCCAAAACACACAATTTACTCTTGTCAACACT
>WNWK01017835.1:0-35000 GCA_009830355.1 Cherax destructor
GGTGGAAGGGTAGAAGAGTGATGAGGAAGGGGGAGAACTGAGGGGAAGGGAGAGAGGTAGGGGGGAGTCATAGGGTACGAACTGCCGGATCTTGTATAAGGCGAGTTAGACTTGGGGGAGGGTACGAGAGAGGGGACGATGAGAGGCAACGAGGAGGGGGAGGAGGGAAATTTAGAGAAATAGGAGAGAGAAAGAGGAGGGGAAGATTAGGATAAAAGGAAAAGAGGATAGCAGAATTAGGAGGAGGAGGGGGGAAATGGGGAGAGGAATAAATAGGAAAGACAGACAGGAAACAGGAGTACATAGGGAAGACAGACAGGAAACAGGAGTACATAGGGAAGACAGACAGGAGACAAGAGTACAACGGGGAAGACAGACAGGAGACAAGAGTACAACGGGGAAGACAGACACAGAACTTACAGAGTCCTCGTCAAGGCAGTCTACTAAAGTGTCATTTACTTGTACCAAGATTAGGGACTCTCGTGTATTATCCAGATGGCTGAGGCAAGAACAGTAAAACAGAAGGTTCTCTCCCCACCCTCCAGTCCCTCCGGCCACTCCTGCCATAAAGGACAGTAAAATATACGACAAAGTAGAGGCATGGAATTTACAGATATGGCAGTGGATGGGAGGAATGGACTACCAACTACCTCTATACTATTTTGGTGCAGTTTCTACCATAACTACTCATGTTAGTTCACTGCCACTTACAGAGCTGTGTGTCCTACTGCTAGTAGTAGTTACTACTAGTTCTACTTCTGGGCACTGTGGTGAAGGTGGACACAAACAATTAGAAATACTAAGTAGCTTCGAAGTAAACACCAGAATACCAGTGTCACTGTTGTTACTACCACAACCACCACTGCTGTTACTACCACAACCACCACTGCTGTTACTACCACAACCATCATTGTTGTTACTACCACAACCACCACTGCTGTTACTACCACAACCACCACTGTTGTTACTACCACAACCACCACTGTTGTTACTACCACAACCACCACTGCTGTTACTACCACAACCACCACTGCTGTTACTACCACAACCACCACTGTTGTTACTACCACAACCACCACTGCTGTTACTACCACAACCACCACTGCTGTTACTACCACAACCACCACTGCTGTTACTACCACAACCACCACTGCTGTTACTACCACAACCACCACTGTTGTTACTACCACAACCACCACTGCTGTTACTACCACAACCACCACTGTTGTTACTACCACAACCACCACTGCTGTTACTACCACAACCACCACTGTTGTTACTACCACAACCACCACTGTTGTTACTACCACAACCACCACTGCTGTTACTACCACAACCACCACTGTTGTTACTACCACAACCACCACTGTTGTTACTACCACAACCACCACTGCTGTTACTACCACAACCACCACTGCTGTTACTACCACAACCACCACTGCTGTTACTACCACAACCACCACTGTTGTTACTACCACAACCACCACTGCTGTTACTACCACAACCACCACTGCTGTTACTACCACAACCACCACTGCTGTTACTACCACAACCACCACTGTTGTTACTACCACAACCACCACTGTTGTTACTACCACAACCACCACTGCTGTTACTACCACACTCACCACTGTTGTTACTACCACAACCACCACTGTTGTTACTACCACAACCACCACTGCTGTTACTACCACAACCACCACTGCTGTTACTACCACAACCACATGTTGTTACTACCACAACCACCACTGTTGTTACTACCACAACCACCACTGCTGTTACTCCACAACCACCACTGCTGTTACTACCACAACCACCACTGCTGTTACTACCACAACCACCACTGTTGTTACTACCACAACCACCACTGTTGTTACTACCACAACCACCACTGCTGTTACTACCACAACCATCATTGTTGTTACTACTACAACCACCACTGCTGTTACTACCACAACCACCACTGCTGTTACTACCACAACCACCACTGCTGTTACTACCACAACCACCACTGTGTTACTACACAACCACCATGCTGTTACTACCACACCACCACTGCTTGTTACTACCACACTCACCACTGTTGTTACTACCACACCACCACTGCTGATACTACCACAACCACCACTGTTGTTACTACCACAACCACCACTGTTGTTACTACCACAACCACCACTGTTGTTACTACCACACCACCACTGCTGTTACTACCACAACCACCACTGCTGTTACTACCACAACCACCATGCTTGTTCTCCACAACTCACCACTGCTGTTACTACCACAACCACCACTGCTGTTACTACCACAACCACCACTGCTGTTACTACCACACTCACCACTGTTGTTACTACCACACTCACCACTGTTGTTACTACCACAACCACCACTGCTGATTACTACCACAACCACCACTGCTGTTACTACCACAACCACCACTGCTGTTACTACCACAACCACTGCACTCCCTGCTGTTACTACCACAACCACCACTGCTGTTACTACCACAACCACCACTGCTGATCTACCAACCACCACTGCTGTTACTACCACACCAACACTGTTGTTACTACCACAACCACCACTGCTGATACTACCACAACCACCACTGCTGTACTACCACAACCACCACTGCTTGTTACTCCACACCATCACTGTTGTTACTACCCACCACCACTGCTGATACTACCACAACCACCACTGCTGTACTACCACAACCACCACTGCTTTTTACTACCACAACCACCACTGCTGATACTACCACAACCACCACTGCTGATACTACCACAACCACCACTGCTGATACTACCACAACCACCACTGTTGTTACTACCACAACCACCACTGCTGTTACTACCACAACCACCACTGCTGATACTACCACAACCACCACTGCTGTTACTACCACAACCACCACTGCTGTTACTACCACAACCACCACTGTTGTTACTACCACAACCACCACTGCTGATACTACCACAACCACCACTGCTGATACTACCACAACCACCACTGTTGTTACTACCACAACCACCACTGTTGTTACTACCACAACAACCACTGCTGATACTACCACAACCACCACTGCTGTTACTACCACAACCACCACTGCTGTTACTACCACACCAATCACTGCTGTAACTATCAAAGCCACCACTGCTGTCGTTACTTCTACCACTGCTGTTATTATTTCCTCTGCTGCTGCTGCTGGCTGTCAACTGATCCTCCTGATTCAGCTGCTGAACAAAAATATCAGGAATCCCTTGATTACAGATTGTCCCAGTGAAGTGTTTAGCTGAAGCCCACGTCTGAACAATGACTGTCCAGCTTATTCTTAAATGACTGTATTGTCTTCAAGCTTACAGCTTTACACGGGAAGGTTAGGTTAGAGAGAGAGAGAGAGAGAGAGAGAGAGAGAGAGAGAGAGAGAGAGAGAGAGAGAGAGAGAGAGAGAGAGAGAGAGAGAGAGAGAGAGAGAGAGAGAGACATAACAAAATAATATATTACCTTGATGCCTCTATCTCTTCTGTTTATTATACTTATCTCTCCCTCTATCTACGTGTTCTCCATCCTTCCCTCACTTGCATTGTAAAAAATATCTTGAGGGCGTAGTTGAGAGGAATATTACGCCCCTACAAGTACCGAAATGGCATGGGCGTGGGCGTGGGTGTGGGTTAGTGTATTTACGTAACTCCGGTGGTGGGGGGGGTACATAATGAGGTGTGTGTGTGTGTTAGTTACCATTTTGTCCTAGGCGCATGTCGATTAGACACTAGGCCTATTGTATGTGTGTGTGTGTGTGTGTGTGTGTGTGTGTGTGTACTCACCTAATTGTGGTTGCAGGGGTCGATACTCAGCTCCTGGCCCCGCCTCTTCGCTGTCCGTTACTGGGTTTCTGCTCTCCCTGCTCCATGAGCTTTATCATACCTTGTCTTAAAACTATGTATGGTTCCTGCCTCCACTATATCTTTCTCTAGACTATTCCACTTCCTGACTACTCTGTGGCTGAAGAAATGCTTCCTAACATCCCTTTGACTCATCTGAGTCTTCAGCTTCTAGTTGTGTCCCCTTGTTTCTGTGTTCCCTCTCTGGAACATCCTGTCACTGTCTACCTTGTCGATTCCCAGCAGTATTTTGTATGTCGTTATCATGTCTCCTCTGACCCTTCTTTCCTCCAGTGTTGTTAGTCCTATTTCCCTCAATCTTTCTTCATAGGACAGACCCCTGAGTTGTGGAACTAACCTTGTCGCAAACCTTTGCACTTTCTCTAGTTTCTTTACGTGCTTGACCAGGTGTGGGTTCCAGACTGGTGCTGCATACTCTAGTATGGGCCTGACGTACACGGTGTACAGTGTCTTGAACGATTCCTTGTTAAGGTAACGGAACGCTAATCTTAGGTTTGCCAGTCGCCCATATGCTGCCGCAGTTATCTGGTTGATGTGTGTTTCCGGAGACGTGCTTGGCGTTATACTCACCCCAAGGTCTTTCTCCTTTGATGAGGTTTGTAGCCTTTGTCCACCTAGCCTGTACTCAGTCAGCGGTCTTCTTTGCCCTTCTCCGATCTTCATGACGTTGCATTTGGTGGGATTAAATTCGAGAAGCCAGTTGCTAGACCAGATGTCAAGCTTGTCCAGGTCTGTTTGAAGTCCTGCTTGGTGTGTGTGTGTGTGTGTGTGTGTGTGTGTGTGTGTGTGTGTGTGTGTGTGTGTGTATGTGAGTGTGAGAACACCAAAAGTATGCTGATACACTATTCTGTACTACAATTACATTGTGGGAACACCAGCAGTGTGCTACCTACCCTATTCCATTATTTGCATAAGATATTTACTTTGTGGGAACACCATCAGTGTATTGCTACAATATTCTACATGATACATAGTGCTAACAAACGCTAGCTATGTTTACCTGTCATATTCCATCACCAGCTAGGGCAGGTTCCAAGGTTTCCTTCCAGGGGAACTGGAGTTACTATTACTAGGGAACCACCATCGCTCAGGATGGTCTGTCCCATCCACACGAGAACTGGAATTAAGAAAGATGTCGCCGTTCCCAGACATCGAGGAAACAATACGAAAGAATACAAAAAAATGGTGTTTATTCTCGTCAGTGAGGATGTGGGTTCCCCAGTTATCGGTAAAGGTGGTATTACTCTACATGCTTTTTGTGTTTCGAACCTGGCTGAAGCGAATATTAACTTATAAGTGCATAGCTAAATACAATATACTTTTGCGGTTGTGCTGATTCCGCGTTACCCAATCTGAACACTGTTGCAGTTATACCAAGTAACGTAACAAACACTGCTGCAGTTATACCAAGTAACGTAACAAACACTGGCTCAGTTATACCAAGTAACGTAACAAACACTGGCTCAGTTATACCAAGTAACGTAACAAACACTGCTGCAGTTATACCAAGTAACGTAACAAACACTGGCTCAGTTATACCAAGTAACGTAACAAACACTGGCTCAGTTATACCAAGTAACGTAACAAACACTGGCTCATTTATACCAAGTAACGTAACAAACACTGGCTCAGTTATACCAAGTAACGTAACAAACACTGGCTCAGTTATACCAAGTAACGTAACAAACACTGGCTCAGTTATACCAAGTAACATAACAAACACTGCTGCAGTTATACCAAGTAACATAACAAACACTGCTGCAGTTATACCAAGTAACGTAACAAACACTGCTGCAGTTATACCAAGTAACATAACAAACACTGGCTCAGTTATACCAAGTAACATAACAAACACTGCTGCAGTTATACCAAGTAACGTAACAAACACTGGCTCAGTTATACCAAGTAACGTAACAAACACTGGCTCAGTTATACCAAGTAACGTAACAAACACTTGCTCAGTTATACCAAGTAACGTAACAAACACTGGCTCAGTTATACCAAGTAACGTAACAAACACTGGCTCAGTTATACCAAGTAACGTAACAAACACTGGCTCAGTTATATCCAAGTAACGTAACAAACACTGGCTCAGTTATACCAAGTAACGTAACAAACACTGGCTCAGTTATACCAAGTAACGTAACAAAAAACACTGGCTCAGTTATACCAAGTAACGTAACAAACACTGGCTCAGTTATACCAAGTAACGTAACAAAAACACTGGCTCAGTTATACCAAGTAACGTAACAAACACTGGCTCATTTATACCAAGTAACGTAACAAACACTGGCTCAGTTATACCAAGTAACGTAACAAACACTGGCTCAGTTATACCAAGTAACTAACAAACACTAGGCTCAGTTATACCAAGTAACATAACAAACACTGCTGCAGTTATACCAAGTAACATAACAAACACTGCTGCAGTTATACCAAGTAACGTAACAAACACTGCTGCAGTTATACCAAGTAACATAACAAACACTGGCTCAGTTATACCAAGTAACATAACAAACACTGCTGCAGTTATACCAAGTAACGTAACAAACACTGGCTCAGTTATACCAAGTAACGTAACAAACACTGGCTCAGTTATACCAAGTAACGTAACAAACACTTGCTCAGTTATACCAAGTAACGTAACAAACACTGGCTCAGTTATACCAAGTAACGTAACAAACACTGGCTCAGTTATACCAAGTAACGTAACAAACACTGGCTCAGTTATATCAAGTAACGTAACAAACACTGGCTCAGTTATACCAAGTAACGTAACAAACACTGGCTCAGTTATACCAAGTAACGTAACAAAAAACACTGGCTCAGTTATACCAAGTAACGTAACAAACACTGGCTCAGTTATACCAAGTAACGTAACAAAAAACACTGGCTCAGTTATACCAAGTAACGTAACAAAAACACTGGCTCAGTTATACCAAGTAACGTAACAAAAACACTGACTCAGTTATACCAAGTAACACCAACTAAATTTAGACTCAAGCACATAAGCTGATCAGGTTCAAGTTACACTACATTAAGTTACGAAGGTCAGGTTAGGTGGGTACACTTGTGTTTGTTCCGGCACAAACACTGCCCACCATTATAACTCTCAAGAGAACTAGTTATCATTGAGAACATTGTTATATTTGCTTTGCATCAACATGTCCAGCTAACAAGGAATGAGGATAAGGAGGAGAACGCAAGTGTAGGAATAGGATTAAAGCCCTTATCCTCCCCCTCTGCCAAACACACACACACACACACACACATTTACTTACACATTACTAAAAACCTATAAATTAGTTTTGTTAGTAAACTACTATTTAGACAGACATATACACACACGCAGACACACACACACAGAGGAGCTATGACTCGACCCCTGCAACCACAAATAGGTGAATTAGGTGAGTACACACACACACACGCCCTTAACTAGTAAATAAAGCTAGGAACGGAAGCTCTTACAAAAACTACAGAAACGAAGAAAGGGAGAGAGAGAGACAGACAGAGAGAAATTAATTCTGTATATGTATCCATATTTCCTTTTTCGCATAGAACATCAGCGCTACTGACTGGGATATGGTCTTGGTAAAATGTTTATCCTTGCTTCAAACTTGAAGATATTGGTGAGTGGAGATTCTCGTTTTGTGTCTGCTGTATCTATCCCCTTCCCCTTTCTTCCTCTCTCTCTCTCTCTCTCTCTCTCTCTCTCTCTCTCTCTCTCTCTCTCTTACACAGGATTTTACAAGGTTAGGTTAAGGTTCCTAACTTCATTTACAAGCTAAGAGTTGTTACCTACATCAGCTCATTTCAAAGTCTTTTTATTGTTATGAGACATACAAATAGGGAACAGGATGAAGTTGGAGCCATCAGTGGGCCAGTGATTTCACCTCTCTCTCTCTCTCTCAAATAAAGGAATAATATTAAATACCAGAATTTTAAGAAGAATACTTCAAGAAGCAGTAGTAATAGAAGAAAGAATAGGATACAAGTTTGGGAAAAGGGAAGCTTGAAATAAAGGAAAGGAGAAAGCCAAGTAGGGGGTAGGATGGCGTGAAAAAGCAGGGAGAGACAAGGGGGAAAACAGTAAGGACGAGGGAGGGAAAAGAAGCAACGAAGACTATGAAAGATAAAGTTGAAAACAGAAGAGTGGATGAATAATTAAGTTGATTTAGTTACAGGTACACATAAATACAGGTGTGCGAAGAAGGGAAGGATGGAGGGAAGAGAGGGAAGGGTGGGGAAAAAGATTAGAGAGAGGGAAGGAGGGAGGGAGAGAGAGAGGGAGGGAGGAGGTAGTCAGCGCAGGGGTGAGAGAGAGACTCAAGGAGCAAGCCTCTCAGAGTGCAGACTCGTCCTAGACATGGTTTAAGGGTTCACCTTGCTAATGGAGGGCATAAGCTCTTACTTTAAGGTTAACTAACTGGTACTTTGTTAACGCCAATGGGACTCGCTGCCTCGCCTCACCTGCTGAATTCCAGGTAATCCTGTATCGCTTCTGTACCGTTTTAATGAGTTTGGGATGTGTGTGTGCTCACCTATTTGTGGTCGCAGGGGTCGATTCGCTGCTCCTGGCCTCACCTCTTCGCTGTGTGTGTGTGTCTGTTTAGGTATGTCTTTAAATAGATTTCCGTAACGTGTTCGTGTATGTTTGTGAAAGTGTTCGTGTATGTTTGTACTTTGTTTTTTTTCATTGTTTGAGCGCATATTTTTATGTGCTTAGACATATGTCTGTGTGTATATGTTTACTCTCTCTCTCTCTCTCCCTGAGTACCAATATTTACAAAGATACCTTCTTGGTAATCTTCGTAATGCTAGAGACCTTAATCGATAGTCAATATGTGGGTTCTAATTACGAACGACTGTATTATAGCGAACTCATTACGAAAGACTGGCCTATAGCGAACTCATTAAATACAGAATAATACTTCCGGTGAATACAAGTCAAGGGTAAGGAGTATTATTTTCTTTTTTTTTTGTATTTTACAAAAGGCGCAACTTTATCAAGAATTCAGAAAAGTTATATAGTGAGTATATCATCTCTCTCTCTCTCTTCATTTAATAGTATACATGTGTAACACGGTGTTACACATGTGTTAGTAACACAGGTGTTAGTAACACAAGTGTTAGTAACACAGGTGTTAGTAACACAGTGTGTTAGTAACACAGGTGTTAGTAACACAGGTGTTAGTAACACAGGTGTTAGTAACACAGGTGTAGCAAATGTACCTTATCAATCTTTGTTCATCCGAGAGGTGCCACATCACAAATAACCCCCCAAATAAAGTCTTATAACGACGTTTCGGTCCGACTTGAAAATGGTTCGGTCCGAAACGTCGTGGTAAGCTCCTCTCTCGCTCCTACGTGCGGGTTATTTGTGTACTGTTCCAGTCACGGTATTGTGCCATCTTATTACTTATAGAAGCATATCAGAGTTCTGTGTCATCCTTCAAGGATAGAGTACACAGCATCAGGGCAGCTACGAGCATTATTGGAACTGGGAAATATATGGGATAGAGGTTCTCTCAGCCGTACCTAGGTTCTTAATAATAATAATAATAATAATAATAATAATAATAATAACAATAATAATAATAATAACAATAATAATAATAATAATAATAATAATAACAATAATAATAACAATAATAATAATAATAATAATAATAATAATAATAATAATAATAACAATAATAATAATAATAATAATAATAATAATAATAACAATAATAATAACAATAATAATAATAATAATAATAATAATAATAATAACAATAATAATAATAATAATAATAATAGTAATAATAATAATGATAATAATAATAATAATAATAATAATAATAATCATAATAATATATTTCTACTAGTACGTGATACAACTTATACAGACCATAGCTGACATCAATGACCTGATTAACTTATGCTAGTGTGTTTACTTCCTTAAGTGGATGTGACCTGGACCTGACTAGGTTGGGTCAGTGGCATAAGCCGGTAGGCGGCTTGAACCTGCCTCGCGTGGGCCAGTAGGCCTGCTGCAGTGTTCCTTCTTTCTTATGTTCTTATAGAGAAAGACCCTGGTTATGCAGAGCATTTCGGGCATATTAGGTTAACTTATCCCCCAGGATGCGACCCACATACTAATCGACTAACACCCAGGTACCTACTTACTGCTAGGTGAACACGGACAGTAGGTGTCTTGACGAAACACGTCCAATATTTCCACCCGTACCGGGGATCGAACCACGGACCTCAATGTGTGAGCCGGGTGCGCTACCAACCGAGCTGCGGGACACCATGAACAGAACGACTACTTAAACCTTTTATCGTCTATCCTTATCATCAGAGATGATACTGCCCTTTAAAGTATACAGAAAACCCACTAATAAAGACGACTTAAACGACAACTACTCTACAGGTTGTCTATCTCCCCTCAGGTTGTCTATCTCCCCTCAGGTTGTTTATCTCCCCTCAGATTGTATATCTCCCCTCAGGTTGTCTATCTCCCCTTAGATTGTCTATCTCCCCTCAGGTTGTCTATCTCCCCTCAGGTTGTCTATCTCCCCTTAGATTGTCTATCTCCCCTCAGGTTGTATATCTCCTCTCAGGTTGTCTATCTCCCCTCAGGTTGTATATCTCCCCTCAGGTTGTATATCTCCTCTCAGGTTGTCTATCTCCCCTCAGGTTGTATATCTCCCCTCAGGTTGTATATCTCCCCCCAGGTTGTCTATCTCCCCTCAGGTTGTCTATCTCCCCTTAGATTGTCTATCTCCCCTCAGGTTGTATATCTCCCCTCAGGTTGTATATCTCCCCCCAGGTTGTCTATCTCCCCTCAGGTTGTATATCTCCCCTTAGATTGTCTATCTCCCCTCAGGTTGTATATCTCCTCTCAGGTTGTCTATCTCCCCTCAGGTTGTATATCTCCCCAGGTTGTTATCTCCCCTCAGGTTGTCTATCTCCCCTCAGGTTGTATATCTCCCCAGGTTGCTATCTCCCTCAGGTTGTCTATCTCCCCTCAGGTTGTATATCTCCCCTTAGATTGTCTATCTCCCCTCAGGTTGTATATCTCCTCTCAGGTTGTCTATCTCCCCTCAGGTTGTATATCTCCTCTCAGGTTGTCTATCTCCCCTCAGGTTGTATATCTCCCCCCAGGTTGTCTATCTCCCCTCAGGTTGTATATCTCCCCTTAGATTGTCTATCTCCCCCAGGTTGTCTATCTCCTCTCAGGTTGTCTATCTCCCCTCAGGTTGTATATCTCCCCCAGGTTGTTATCTCCCCTCAGGTTGTCTATCTCCCCTCAGGTTGTCTATCTCCCCCAGGTTGTCTATCTCCCCTCAGGTTGTATATCTCCCCTCAGGTTGTATATCTCCCCTCAGGTAGAAAAATACCCTCTCGCTCATCATTATTAAATCCCCTTGAGTGAGGTTCCTTGATGCTGGTGAGGGGCTCTTGATCTAGGGAACTGGATCTCTGCTCCAGTTCCCTGAATTGAGTCTTCCACCTCCCCCACAGGCGCTGTATAATTCCTACGGGTTTAGCGCTCCCCATAATAATAATAACAATAATAATAATAATAATAATAATAATAATATTATTCATTATTATATTTGTTGTATATAAACTGATGTGAAGCACCGTTACTGTTGAACAACTGTTGTTCAGTACTGTTACTATGTTGAACAACTGTTGTTCAGTACTGTTACTATGTTGAACAACTGTTGTTCAGTACTGTTACAAAGTAACGTAACATAACAAACATAACTATGTTGAACTGTTGTTCAGTACTGTTACTATGTTGAACAACTGTTGTTCAGTACTGTTACAAAGTAACGTAACATAACAAACATAACTATGTTGAACTGTTGTTCAGTACTGTTACTATGTTGAACAACTGTTGTTCAGTACTGTTACTATGTTGAACAACTGTTGCTCAGTACTGTTACTATGTTGAACAACTGTTGTTCAGTACTGTTACTATGCTGAACAACTGTTGCTCAGTACTGTTACTATGTTGAACAACTGTTGTTCAGTACTGTTACTATGTTGAACAACTGTTGTTCAGTACTGTTACTATGTTGAACAACTGTTGTTCAGTACTGTTACTATGCTGAACAACTGTTGTTCAGTACTGTTACTATGTTGAACAACTGTTGTTCAATACTGTTACTATGTTGAATAATACAAGTGTAAGTAAGTTGTGGTATATGCCAATACAGTTACATATATTACCATACACAGCAGCATATGTGTAGAGAACCCTCCAGGATAACCCTAAAAAAAGGTGATGGGAACATCCTTTACATATTCCAAATTTACATTTCCGACTATTCTTACTTAAGTCATCATCACAGCATTGTTTGCGGTTGTTAATGGTCACTTGATACCAACAAAGTGTAGAAAGAGGACACTTGTGTACGATTCAAGGAGCGTAAAACATTTATTTTAATAAATGTCCTGAACCGGACACAAGTGTTCTTTTCCACTTCTGTCTGGTGTGTTGTTAAAAATAAAATACCACGGGTGGGGCTTGAACCCGCGGTCAGAGTTGTAAAACTCCAGACCGACGCGCTATCCACTGGGCTCTCTAATCGCGGGTTCAAGCCCCACCCGTGGTATGGTTTGTTTGCAATCATGTCATTGTGATTTTGTGAGACATGGTGTGTTGTTGTTCAGAGTCTGGTGTGTTGTTGTTCAGAGTCTGGTGTGTTGTTGTTCAGTGTCTGGTGTGTTGTTGTTCAGAGTCTGGTGTGTTGTTGTTCAGTCTGGTGTGTTGTTGTTCAGTGTCTGGTGTGTTGTTGTTCAGTGTCTGGTGTGTTGTTGTTCAGAGTCTGGTGTGTTGTTGTTCAGTGTCTGGTGTGTTGTTGTTCAGAGTCTGGTGTGTTGTTGTTCAGAGTCTGGTGTGTTGTTGTTCAGTGTCTGGTGTGTTGTTGTTCAGTGTCTGGTGTGTTGTTGTTCAGTGTCTGGTGTGTTGTTGTTCAGTGTCTGGTGTGTTGTTGTTCAGAGTCTGATGTGTTGTTGTTCAGTGTCTGGTGTGTTGTTGTTCAGTGTCTGGTGTGTTGTTGTTCAATGTCTGGTGTGTTGTTGTTCAGTGTCTGGTGTGTTGTTGTTCAGTCTGGTGTGTTGTTGTTCAGTGTCTGGTGTGTTGTTGTTCAGTCTGGTGTGTTGTTGTTCAGTCTGGTGTGTTGTTGTTCAGTGTCTGGTGTGTTGTTGTTCAGTGTCTGGTGTGTTGTTGTTCAGTCTGGTGTGTTGTTGTTCAGTCTGGTGTGTTGTTGTTCAGTGTCTGGTGTGTTGTTGTTCAGAGTCTGGTGTGTTGTTCAGTGTCTGGTGTGTTGTTGTTCAGAGTCTGGTGTGTTGTTGTTCAGTCTGGTGTGTTGTTGTTCAGAGTCTGGTGTGTTGTTGTTCAGAGTCTGGTGTGTTGTTGTTCAGTGTCTGGTGTGTTGTTGTTCAGAATCTGGTGTGTTGTTGTTCAGTGTCTGGTGTGTTGTTCAGTGTCTGGTGTGTTGTTGTTCAGTGTCTGGTGTGTTGTTGTTCAGTGTCTGGTGTGTTGTTCAGTGTCTGGTGTGTTGTTGTTCAGTGTCTGGTGTGTTGTTGTTCAGTGTCTGGTGTGTTGTTGTTCAGTGTCTGGTGTGTTGTTGTTCAGTGTTTGGTGTGTTGTTGTTCAGAGTCTGGTGTGTTGTTCAGAGTCTGGTGTGTTGTTCATTGTCTGGTGTGTTGTTGTTCAGAATCTGGTGTGTTGTTGTTCAGAGTCTGGTGTGTTGTTGTTCAGAGTCTGGTGTGTTGTTGTTCAGTGTCTGGAGTATACCTGGAGAGAGATCCAGGGGTCAACGCCCCTACGGCCCGGTCTGTGACCAGGCCTCATGTTGGATCAGAGCCTGATCAACCAGGCTGTTACTGCTGGCCGCACACAGTCCAACGTACGAACCACAGCCTGGCTGGTCAGGTACCGACTTTAGGTGCCTGTCCAGTGCCTGCTTGAAGACAGCCAGGGGTTTGTTGGTAATCCTCCTGATGTATGCTGGGAGGCAGTTGAACAGTCTTGGGCCCCTGACACTTATTGTGTTGTCTCTCAACGTGCTAGTGGCACCCCTGCTTTTCATTGGGGGGATGTTACATCGCCTGCCGAGTCTTTTGCTTTCGTACGGAGTGACTCTCGTGTGCAAGTTTGGTACTAATCCCTCGAGAATTTTCCACGTGTATATAACAATGTATCTCTCCCGCCTGCGTTCTAGAGAGTACAGGTTTAGGAACTTCAAGCGTTCCCAGTAATTGAGGTGGTTTATCGCAGTTATGCGTGCCGTGAAGGTTATCTGCACATTTTCTAGATCAGCAATTTCACCTGCCTTGAAAGGTGCAGTTAGTGTGCAGCAATATTACAGCTTAGATAGAACAAGCGACCTGAAAAGTGTCAACATGGGCTTGGCATCCCTGGTTTTGAAGGTTCTCATTATCCATCCTGTCATTTTTCTAGCAGATGCGATTGCTACGGTGTTATGGTCCTTGAAGGTGATATCCTCTGACATGATCACTCCCAGGTCTTTGACATTAGTTTTTCGCTCTATTGTGTGGTTGGAATTTGTTTTGTACTCCGATGAGATATTAATTTCTTCACGTTTTCCATGTCTGGTGTGTTGTTGTTCAGAGTCTGGTGTGTTCAGTGTGTGAACAGTTTCTGTGGCACTGTCTATAAAGCTTGTATTACATATACAATTAATGTTATCACTGCTGGCCACTGTCCAGCATTATTTATTCAGAGTCAGTGCATCTGACACGCGCCCACCTCTCGCACACGATACATGTAAAACAGGTCCCTAGCGTCCACTCATAGACCTGGTGACTAGGTACCTGGGACCTGAATGTGACTATTGTGGGCAAGTACGAAATTAAGGTTCATTCCAATTCATTACACAAGTTTAAATCTGGAGGGTTAATGGGTGTTTAAAGCCTATTGACTTCACCGAAGTCATTAAGACTCCACACAACCTCTTCACCACCAGACAAGAATACTTTAATCCCTAAAATAGGGATTAAACTCTCACATATATATATATATATATATATATATATATATATATATATATATATATATATATATATATATATATATATATATATATATATATATATATATATATATATATATATATATATATATATATATATATATATATATATATATATATATATATATATATATATATATATATATATATATATATATATATATATATATATATATATATATATATATATATATATATATATATGCTAGAGTTTAATATATATATATAATATATATATATATATATATATATATATATATATATATATATATATATATATAAATATATATATAATTATATATATATATATATATATATATATATATATATATATATATATATATATATATATATATATATATATATATATATATCGTGAGTACGGGAATAAATTCTTAGGTAGTGGTGGTTTTGATAAGGACCTGGCTTGTATGGGCCAGTAGGCCTTCTGCAGTGTTCCTCCATTCTTATGTTCTTATATATAAAATCGCAGACAGGCGATCTTAACAATGCAAGACAAGCCACGGGGGAGGGGGTGGAAGTCTTTAGCTCAAGTACTTTCACACTTCTCAGTGCGTCATCAGGAGCTGTGCAATGTTGCAAAGGTGGCAACAGGAGAAATGAGGGGGGTTTCTCAAGAGGATAGTAGCATGAGTGATATATGTGTGTGAAGATATGGTGGTAGGAGAAGTAGAATGTTTAAACAGACCCAGAAAAAAAATTCTGTAGTTTTCCTTGAAGTTTTTTTTCGTTTATTTATCTTGATCTTGTCTTATTTTACTTCACCGAGGTTAAGGGTCCCCACACTTACACCTAGAGGAGGTCCCTATCTTATGAAAGTTTACCCTTAATATTAGATGACGTTTTCTTTGGCTTCTTTACTAAGGATATAACAGAAAATGAAAGATTTGGTAAACTTTAATATATTAACACACAACAAGAAACCATGATACGGTTAATTAATTAGAATTTAAAGCCTACTGACTACACGAGGATCACTGATAGATTATTTTGCAAGAAAGGTTAACTTAGACTAACTTAGGTTAGCCTCCTAACACCTGATGACCCTGTTCACCTAGCAGTTGTTTAATGTGGGTGGCATCCTGGGAGGAATAACCTAAGAACCACAATAAAAATAAGCCACACTGTTAGGCTTTCTTAGGTTATCCTGGGTTACTAACTCTTCATGGTTAATTATCCGAAGAAAGTCTTCTGCTAATTAGACATATTTTACTAAAGTTAACCATTTGTTTCAAGAAAGAAAACGTACAGTCTAAAAGAAAACTGTGTAATCTTTAAGGGTGACATAGTTATAATGTTGATTCACCCATCATACAGAAATAAATACCACACAACCACCACAACCACTACACATCCACCACACAATCATTAAAACATCATTATCAAATCACAAGACCTAGGTAATTTACACTATGTATGATAATTGTCCTTATGTGTACCTGTGCCTAAATAAACTTACATAAAGATTATTATTATTACTTAGAACACTAACATCTACAACGAGGTACCTTACAGCAAAGTGGTTATGTACTCGGTTCCCTACTGAGGGGACGTACAATCGACCTCTCACACGAGTCAGAGGCAAATGGAACACCTACACAGTGTAAATTAGTAATTACCTAGGATAACCTAAAAAAAGTCAAACGAGGATAGGCTGTTGGATGTGGAGGCGGATTCAAAACGCAGCTTCATGTACAGGTATGGTTAGATTCAGGAGGCTATGCGTTGATAAGAGAGCAAGGGACAGAAGCAACGCAAGAACACTACTAAAACTGTAACGTATCATAACTATAACCTATGTCACATGTCAAGATATCTTATTAATGAAAATAAGATACCAGATATACTAAACAAATTTCCTAAATTTGCTTGTAAAAGATAAGTGAACTGTAGATATAAATCCAAATATACACCTGTTAACCCTTTTGGGGCCTAGTTCCTAGGCCTTTCGTGTATCCATATGCTCTTGCGCTACCGTCCACAGGATGGATATGGGGTGCACAATAAACTAGCCACTTCGGTGGTAAAATCTAAATCTATCAACAACAACAACAATTCCAATACTGTAACCATCACTACACAACAGTCGCCGCGAAACTAGCAAAAGAAAAAGCATCTCTATGATCACAAGCATTCAACATTTAGCACACAATTCGTGTAACTTGTAAATGGTCCAAGTTGGAGCGAAACGTTGTGGTAAGTTTCTCTCTCCTACGTGCGGGTTATCTGTGTATTGTTCCAGTCACGGTATTTTATACCTGGACGATATTCCGAGGGTCAACACCCCCGCGGTCCGATCCATGACCAAGCCTCGCGGTGGATCAGGATCTGATCAACCAGGCTGTTACTGACGGCCGCATTGTGCCTTTTTGTTCTTTATAAAACCTTAGACACACACACCCACATAATAATCAAAACATTTAAAGCACATTAACCATAAATTATACAAACGCAAAATAATCGCAATTATCATAACCATACACTGCCATCACAACCACCTCATAACCTCACATAACCACAGAAATACACCAAGAGGAGGGATTATTAACAAAAATTATCTTCCAGTTAATAATATTGTTTTCGCTTAGTTTAAAAAAATCTTGAACACAGACACAGACTAACAGACATACACACATGCGAATCGACCCCTGCAATCACAAATAGGTGAGTACACACACGAACACACACATAGGTAAGTACAAGCACACATACACACAATCTTCATTTCCTTTTATTTCCCCTCTTTACATGATTTTTCCCCGAAAAGATTTAAATTAAGAAAAAAAAAAAGATCGGCACTGGGATAAAGACGAGTCCGACCGAGGGGAAAAAAAAGGCCACTCCTTTGACCGGCTTTGTGCAACGCGACTTCAAAAGAAACCCGTTACTCTGATGTTGGTTTTTTTTATAATTAACTCCGTCGTTTTATGTCAGAGCAATTGTAATCCAATCAATAAGCTGGGCCTCCTTTGATAACCATGGGATCGTATTGCCTCTCGTCTCACCTGTCTTTGTACGCTACACTTTAACATTTTTTTTTTCTTCCACTCTGGTTGGTGATTTAGGGACGCCTAGTGTACGTTGCGATGTTAGCTCCGCAACCAGTGCACTAGCGTTGTTATTATCCGAGGTCGTTACGTCCACGATTCGTGCTCTAATGCCATTATTATACACAAAGGTGTGTCTGTCGTATATATATATGCTGAGAGCTAATTATAATCCCTATTTTAGGTATTGAAGTATTCTTGACTGGTGAGTTGCAGGTGATACGCGCCCTTAATGAGCCTCGGGCAGCTGACAAGTTTTAAACCCCATTGACCATCATGATATTAAGGCTGCGGTTTATGTTTACTACTGAAAGATACAAGTCACAGTAACATGTCAGGAACAAATCACAAAATCCCCACACTTATAAATCAGTTGTGACTTATCAATCGTTCATGGAGGACCGAAATGTTGTCTCAAATTTCTTTTTATATGTGAGTGTATTTTGTCATTTAAACCTACTGGTTTTTAAGTTTGTGATGTGCATGCAAGAAATTTTCCTTTGCTAGTCTTTGTGTTTTAAAAGTTTTCTTTTGTTGGTTTTGTGTTAACTTTACATTTTCTAGAATTATATTAATGTAAGTTGGCAGTTAATATTCTTGGATTCCAAAAGTAAGTTTATATAGGTACAGGTACACATAAGAGCAATTATCTTACCTATTAATGTATGTGTAAATCTCCCACTAGGACAACCCCAAAAAAAGTCAAAGTGGTTCTCTCATTTAGAGAAATGTTCTCCTGTTGTTCAGTTTTCTTAAGTTCATGATCAATTATAATTTTTGAATGTTTCAGAAACCATATCTAAGAGAAATCATAGTAAGTTCTAATACTAACTTTAGTTGCAAAAATTGGTTGGTAAGTTTATTCAGGTATACACAAATACATTTACATAGATTATCACACATAGCATATGTGTAGAGAACCTAGGATAACCCAAAAAAGTCAGAGTGACTTATTTCCATTGTTGCTAAATTCTAGTGGTAAGTCCTAGTGGTGCAGTGACTTTCTTGGGTTATCCTGGGTAATTTAAACTATGTATGATAAGTGTACTTTTGTGTACCCGTGGCTAAATAAACTTACTAACTTAGCCTTATATTACTGTGTAACAAAGGCGTATCCCGAGTCGTATTTTAAAGTTTGCCTTGTTTGTTCTCTGATTTTTTTTTTAAATTTCACATTGTGTGTATTAAGAACTGAGGTTTATAAGGCGAGGTGCATACGTCTTAGTATTTTTTTTATTAGGTATTCCCGAATGGATACCTCAAAGGCTGCATGCACGTAACCTGTCAAGGATACGTTAATCCCCAATGGAAATAAGTCACTCTGCCTGACTTTTTTTTTGGGTTATTCTAGGTTCTCCACACATATGCTGCTATGTATGATAATCTACGTAACTGTATTTGTGTATACTTGAATAAACTTACCCTTAAAATAGCGAATAAAGTCACTTTATCTGATTTTTTTTTTTTGGGGGGGGGTTACCCTAAGTAATTTACACATATCTTAAACTATGTATGATAATTGTACTTATATGTACCTGTACCTAAATGAACTTACTCTCTGTACAAACATTGAGAAACAAAACTGTGTATATAATCTTGACTGATGAGGTTGGTCAGTTGGGTTTAAAGCCTATCGACTACATTAAGGCTGCATGTACCCTGTTTTATCACTGGTCGATTATTAACTGGATCATAGATCCAATTCCACAGATCAAGAGCCCCTCACCAGCGTCGAGGAACCTCCCTTGAGGTGGCATCACTAGTCGAGAACCACAGATCAGGTGGGTCTCGAACCGCGGTAAGCCAGTACTAAAACTAACAGCAGTAACCCGTATGATGATTTTTTTTTTTTTGCAATCGTGTCACTATAAACAGTCAACTTCATTTCTTGAAATAGGTATTAAAGTGCACTTAGTGAATATAGGTCAGGTTAGGTAAGGTTTGTCAGGACACAGGACAAGTGTTTAGTGACGCGGGTCTTAGTCATATAATGACCCCAGAGCTGGAGCTTTTGGTCATCTGACCGAGGCCTTCCACTGGCTTACCCCCTCCACCCCTTTAAAAATTATGATAATAGTTATAACCATTTCTCTAGTGAATATACACTGAAGACGCGTATATACATCTGTGTTTATATCCTCAATTGATGTGAAAATATATGTTTATACTTTGGAATGTCTTTAAAATATTGAAGGCCTATGCAATAAAACTTTAAATATATTTAGTAATATTGACCATAAAAATAAATATTAAATTTGAAACCACCGTATCTAAAAAATATATTTTGTGTATAACAATCTAATGTTCATTAATTCTATAATGTATAATTAAACACTATATGTTAATTAATTACTTTTATAAATGTGATTTACACGAAATATATAAACTGATAGGTGTATATATGTATATATACTGAATTTATTCCTTATTTCAGGTTTTATTCTTGACTGGTGAACAGGTGACATGGAGCCTTAATGACCCTGGTGTAATTGTTAATCTTTAAGCACCATTAACCTAGCTTAACAATAAATAATAATTTTAATACTTACAAAAAAGGTCGTGTGTCCTCGATAACCACGAAGACAGGATGCACATCTTGTCGTTTTTAAGTGATTTACTCTCATTACCGGCGAATATTTATATGCGCAATCGATACGCCTATCAGTAAAGCTTAATAGAAGTCACACACTGGCCTTTTATAGGCGGAAATAGGTTGAAAAATAGGTAAAAAAGTGAGAGACGGGCGCTGGTATTTTCTCACTACACAACACGTGCCGCCATGATGGCGTTCACAAGTCAGTTAAGGAATTAATAAATGTTACCTTACAGCGTATTGTTAAAATTTTCCCACGTAAATCTTTGATATTATTTATGGTAAAGTTTCAAAGTCATATGAGAAACAGGTGGATAGAGCGCGTGGTATACACAAGGATTATGAGTTATTATTTTGGTCAAGGAATGCCACTTCGGAGTTCTTATTTTCTGCGGATAAACAAAATTCATCATAATGATTTTTTATTGCATCACGCTTAAAGTAACAGATATGTAGAGTTTAACAAAAATTATTTAAGATTTTATGTACTTTTTAAAAAATTGTATCATATTTTATTATGGAGAAAAATGAACTTGTAATTATCATAGCTTACACTAGGCAGTTTACTTAAGGAATTACGTGATGCTCCTTACAACATATGCAAAACTAAATTCTATATCGAAAAAATGCATGCTTGATAGCATATATACTTGCTAGCAACAATAAATAAGTAAATAAAATCGATTCACTATAAAATCATGAATACGAAAATTGATCGCTAGCAAAAATAGTTTCTAGAAAAATCCTTCGGTGGCAGAGATCACTGTTGAGAATAAAATTGAATTAAATAAATCCAGCTAATTGCCATATTTTCTCAATCTCACGACCAGTGGGCGTTAAATCCCCCGCTGTATATTTCACAGTTTTAGCGTAAATCCTTCCCGTGGATTATGAAAAATAGGATATATTGGTGGAGAATATTGCTCGCTGGAAGTGTTTGTAGTGTTGGTGGTGGTGATGGTGGTGGTGGTTCCAGCATTATCTTCAACACGTGGTCGTTCCCTCACACACTTCGTAGTTCACGTTTTATCTGCTGTGTTTTATTATACTTGTTCCTTACTGGTACTCGCGTTGTGCTCCGTGTATGTATGTGGTCGTCTCCGCAGTAGGTCTCTATATCTAGCCGCGCCGTTAACTCCAAACACAGGCAGTATATGTGTTTACAACACACGTGGTTGTTTACTAGTCTATGTGTTTACAACGTGGTTGTTTACTCCACTGTTTACAACATATATGTGGTTGTTTACCACAGTTGATGTTTACCACACTGTTTACAGCTTCATATTTCGAGTCCCACACTTGACTGTCGTCAAAACGAACGTTTAACGAAGGAGTTCAACGCTTCATCGTTAAGAAGTTAAACGACTGTAAGAAATTTAACGCATGTATGTTCAACGAACGTAAGAAGTTCAACGAACGTAGGAAGTTCAACGAACGTAAGTTCAACGAACGTAGGAAGTTCAACGAACGTAGGAAGTTCAACGAACGTAAGAAGTTCAACGAACGTAAGAAGTTCAACGAACGTAAGAAGTTCAACGAACGTAGGAAGTTCAACAGAACGTAGGAAGTTCAACGAACGTAAGAAGTTCAACGAACGTAGGAAGTTCAACGAACGTAAGAAGTTCAACGAACGTAGGAAGTTCAACGAACGTAGGAAGTTCAACGAACGTAGGAAGTTCAACGAACGTAAGAAGTTCAACGAACGTAAGAAGTTCAACGAACGTAGGAAGTTCAACGAACGTAGGAAGTTCAACGAACGTAGGAAGTTCAACGAACGTAGGAAGTTCAACGAACGTAGGAAGTTCAACGAACGTAGGAAGTTCAACGAACGTAGGAAGTTCAACGAACGTAAGAAGTTCAACGAGACCGCTACCAAATAAGGTAAAGTGTATTTTTAAGCTAAATTATTATAATCTGAAGAGAATTTAAGGTCAGGTGGACTTATTGTTGGTGAAGGGCTCTTGATCCAAGGAAATAAAGCTGCCTAACCCTTCCTCGGATCAAACCTGATTACCTCCCATTCCCCAGGCGTTATTATTATTATTATTATTAATTATTATTATTATTGTGATTATAATTATTATTATTGTGATTATTATTATTTTAATTATTATTTTAATTATTATTATTATTTTAATTATTATTATTATTTTAATTATTATTATTGTTTTAATTATTATTATTATTTTAATTATTATTATTTTAATTATTATTATTTTAATTATTATTATTTTAATTATTATTATTTTAATTATTATTATTTTAATTATTATTATTTTAATTATTATTATTATTTTAATTATTATTATTATTATTATTGTGATTATTATTATTATTTTAATTATTATTATTATTTTAATTATTATTATTATTATTATTATTGTGATTATTATTATTATTATTTTTATTATTATTACTATTTTTTTTATTGTGAATATTATTATTACTATTATTGTCATGGGGGAGCGCTAAATTCCCAGGAGTCATACAGCGCCTGGGGAAACAGGCAATCAGGGTTGATCCAAGGAAGCGGAAGGTAGATACAACCCCTTGGATCAAGAGCACTCTAATACCATGAAGCCACGACCCATAAATATCTCAGGTCTTGACGGAATTTTGTCTGCGTGCAGCATTAATAGGCTGGTGGATCCGGCTTTCTACCATCCTAGTCTTCGTACTCTCGATACCTGCCTCAGGTAAGTCACAGGAATGACTAGGGGAAAAAAAAGTCAGGTCACAGGTAAGGTGCTATTGTTTCCTGGTCTTAGAAAATACAAGCGTAATTTTTCCCGTGTCCTTTCTTATTTGGAAACTTATCTTTTTTTTCTGGTGAAAGTTCTTATCTTTTTTTTCAGGTGAAAGTTCTTGTAATCTTTTTCAGGTGAAAGTTCTTGTTATCTTTTTCAGGTGAAAGTTCTTATCTTTTTTCAGGTGAAAGTTCGGTATTTTTTTTCAGATGAAAGTTCTTGTTATCTTTTTTTTTCAGGTGAAAGTTCTTGTTATTTTTTAAGGTGAAAGTTCTTGTTATCTTTTTTTCAGGTGAAAGTTCTTGTTATCATTTTTTCAGATGAAAGTTCTTGTTATCTTTTTCAGGTGAAAGTTCTTATCTTTTTCCAGGTGAAAGTTCTTGTTATTTTTTTAGGTGAAAGTTCTTATCTTTTTTTCCAGGTGAAAGTTCGTTATTTTTTTAGGTGAAAGTTCTTATCATTTTTTTTTAAGTGAAAGTTCTTGTTATCTTTTTTCAGGTGAAAGTTCTTGTTATCATTATATCTTTCAGGTGAAAGTTCTCATCATTGTTTTTTTTTTTTTGGAGCGAAAGTATTATTTTTCATGTAAAATTTATTATTATCAATGTTTCTTCCGGTTGTGACAGGCATTTATTTTTTTTCATCTCAGCTGTGACAAACTTGTTAATTTTTCTTCCAGTTGGAAAATTAGGCTTTTGTGATCTTTTAAAAAAATATTTTTTTCCTAGTATGGTCACTAGCCTAGTTTTTTTTTAATTTATCTGGCCATATCGTTAGAGTTACATGTCAGAATTATTTCACCCAGCTTTAGTATTGCATTAGTGGAGTCAGTAATGTACTGGAGGGATGTATGTAGAAGTTATCACTGTACCCGCTAACCTTTTTGTTGTATCGTGGGTTTTTTATCTTATTGTTTTTCCGTTGTGGTATGTTATAATGTAGTATTTTGTAGTGGATATAGGATAACGTAATGTAACTTAGCCTAGCTTGGCTATGTACTGGGAACTACTATATGTAAAGAGGTGATTTAAATCTCGGGGATTTGGGCCTCAAAAACTCAGTTTAAGTCGTACTATATATCTGCCAAATGAATAAATTTACAGAAAGATGGAGGAAAGAAGGGGTCGAACCGTGGCCCCTGGTGGTGACCTGTCACCACCAGGGCCACGGTTCGAGTCCCCAGTCCATCTTCTTGTAGTTGAAGTATAGCCTCTGGTCCCTAGTGAGCAAGTCAAAATCACTGACATCCTTGCTTCTCAGGAGACACTGCTACTGACTAACAACCTTATCATTCTGATACTAAGAATATGCTCCATTAATTTTTACTTGTACCTCTTCGTTCATCCATGTTAAAGTCCTATTTTGGACATAGTTCCTAAGACTTATGTACCTCTTGGTTCATCCATGTTAAAAGTCCTATTAGTTCCTATCAGGAAGTTAAAATTGTCGAAGTTATCGCAGCACCTTCCTGACGTGTGTACTGGATATAACAGTCAGGAATGTTAATTGTGAATTCATGTGGAGTTGTCACCCTTTTGTATGGCTATGCAGGACAACAGTTGGTAATTATAACATTAGGCAAGTGAAATAGTGTGCAGGGAAGTATTTTTTTAAGTTATAAATACTCACTCTACTTTGACTACTAGTAGAGTTAAGGAAACTATTTTTTTTATCTATATCTTGTTTAATCATTTTTTTTTAAAGGCAGATTATCCTACTGACTCAGTGGTAAATACTGAGTCTGTCATATTATAGATATTTCTTATGTCAAGCGTTAAAACTGTGTTCCCATCAGGCTGAAGTGGATCCCCTGGTCTGGTAAGGTGCTTTAGGCTTTTGTTATTATCTTCTTTCAGTTGTGACACTCTTTTGTTCATTTTTCTTTCAGTTGTGGCAAGTTTTTTCTTTTTCATTTCTTCCCCTTTCAGTTGTGACAATTAGGCTTTTGAAATCTTTAAAAAAAATAAGATTGAACTATACAGTCACTAGCCTAGTTCCTGCCATTTCACTGAGTTGTCGTAGATTTAGATGCTACTGTAGAGCTGTCATATCAGGTAACTTTGATGTAGCACTGGCGTACCCATAAACCACGGAACGGGTGGGGCTTTGAATCCATGGCGAGATCTAAAACTCACAAGCCAGTGCGTTAACCACTTGACCAGCTGGTAATAATAATATTCACCCAACTAGGTATATTTCTACACACCGTAGGGGGGTTAGCATAGGCCCCACACTGTGACCACAAATGCAAGGCTTTTTCACAGGGGAATACCGTGATTCGTGTTATTACGAACTCTTTTTCTTTTAGATTTTGCGCAGTTCTCTTTTTGGCGCTTTGTTCAGGATCTGAACAATATGAAGAATACAAACCAGGGAACGGGTGGGGGCTTGAACCCATGGCGAATGAGTGTAAAACTCCAGGCCAGTGCGTTAACCACTGGATCAGCTGGCTACAATGAGTTTCATCCAACCAGGTATATTTATACACCATAAGGAGGTTAGCATGGGCCACCACTGTGACCACAGATATAAGTTTTTACAGATGAAGCTCCCGCAAGCGTGGCTGTGACGAACTCTAGCTCAGGTCCCCTCAAAGCCACCATCATGACATAATGAAGAATACAATTCACAGTAACGTGGTTGGAACACATTACAAAAAACTCTGCATAGGGTTTCTGCTCCTTCTGTCAATACTCAAGACGATGTGTATAGTGTTTATCTTATCAAAGATAAACACATGATAATTGTGTTAGCCACGAGATGGCTCTCTCTCAGCATGTTGTCTAGTGGTATTGCTATTGATGTGGCCAATACTAGGACCTGTCTAGTATGGGCCAACAGGCCTGCTGCAGTGTTCCTCCATTCTTATGGTCTTATCTCACTGCCTCTTCCTGTACTCATCTATTTGTGGTTGCAGGGGCCGAGTTACAGCTCCTGGCCCCGCCTCTTCGCTGCTCGCTACTAGGGCCACTCTCTCTCCCTGTGTGTGTGTGTGTATGTTTTATCTTACATTGTTCAGTGGTGAAGATTCTTTAAATATACTATTGTAAAGATCGAATATTATCATAATCTGAGAGAGAGAGAGAGAGAGAGACAGAGAGAGGGAAAGATAGAGAGAGAGAGGGGGGAAGATAGAGAGAGACTAGAGACAATAGAGAGGGAAGCTGAAAGAGGTAAAAAGGCCAGAAGATCAAAGGGAGAGAAGGGAGAAAGAGAGACAAGAGAGGGGAGGGGAGAGGATAGACAGGAGAGGAGGGGAGGGAATGGAAGGGGAGAGGCAGGAAAGAGGGAGGGGGGTCAGGAAGGGTCGTTTGATACTTGTTTAGTGAAAGGATTGAAGTTCAGAGGTTAAACCCAGAGAAAGATTACACGAAAATGTCCATAAAGATTTTGTGGTAACCTTTGTAGTAAAGAGGGGATGGGAGGAGAGGAGAGGGAAGAGGCGGAACAGAGAAAAGGGAAGAGAGTAACGAGGAATGGTATTGAATATATAAAAGAGGATGGAAAGGAAGCAGAAAAGGAGAATAGGAAAGGAGTTGAAATGAAAGGTAGGGAAAAGGAAAGGGAAGCAATAAGATTAGAGAAGAGAAGAAGACGAAGAGAGAGAAGGGGTGCAGAAAAGGAATGGAAAAAAAGAAGGGGAGAAGAGGGGAGAGAGTTAAAGACAGAAAATAGCACGAGGGACATGCAATAGAATGGAAGGGTTGAAATACAATGATAAAAAAACGACTTGAGTGGAAATAAGGGGGGGAAATGAAGAAGAAGAACTAAAATAATAAGAAGAAACAACAAGACCATCAACCAGAAACAAGACAAGAGCTTTCTTTAGGTTATTAACCCTGGAATATTATCCTGGGTTAATAGCCCGTGTGAGCCTCTAAAACCAAGGCTCACACGGGTGCTTAAAAATAAAGTCGAGCTTAAAAGTAGCCTAAAGACGGATCAAGTCGAAATGAATTACGTCTGTTAAAATTGACTGACTCCCAATAACACGATTGTAAACAAATCAAGGGATTGGTGGGTACAGACACCACTTGCTCCGTGGTTTGATTAAAATTGACTTATGTTCTGCAAGTGCTAATGTACCCCAACTTTGATGTGAGTTAACGAAACTCAGGTAAACTGAGTTCTTGGCTGGAATATTGCATCACATGGAAACACATCTCACCGACCTTCATTGAAGCCAGTGTTGTTGTGTTGTGTCTTAAAGATCTCAGCCACTAAGTAACTACAGGAGGGCCCCACCAACCTTCAGCCTGGTCATTGAAGCCAGTGTTGTGTGTCTTCGAGATCCCAGCCACTATGTACATGAGAGCCCCACATACAGCATGTTCTTTTCGGTGCCCCACGTTTTCGTTGGCTTCAAATTGAGCCATTGTTCATTATGTTCAACCCGCTAGTGATTGTCACCGGCGGGTTGACGCTGGTCTCACATTATGACCCACAGCTGGAGCTTTTGTTCATCTGACTGAGGCCTTCCACTGGCTTACCCATCCACCCCTTTACAAATCTTGTTTATATTTATAACCATTAGAGCATTAGGACCGAGGGAGGGTTCAATTCCACTGGGTTGAGATACTTGTATGATCCTGGTGAGAGGTTTAATTATTTGAACCTTCCACCGGGTGCTCAAAACCCACAAAGTTATTAATGGTAAGCAATTCTTGTCAAGCTTAAACTATGTGGATAAATAGCTCAGAGAATCGACAAGTTGATAAATTATAAACATGTATAGCACCTGGGTATCTTTATTGTGGAGACGTTTCGCCCCACAGTGGCTTCATCAGTCCTATACAGAGAAGAATGGTATACCTGGAGTATACTGGTGGACGCACGCAAACTGACGTACAGACCACAGCCCGGTAAGTACAGACACATGTACAATAGTTAGGTATCTTTATTCAGAAACGTTTCGCCTACACAGTAGGCTTCTTCAGTCGAGTACAGAGGAATTTACAGATGCAGTAGAAATGTGAAGACGATGTAATCAGTCCATCACCTTCAACGACGAAGTTTTGAGGTGGTCAGTCCCTCAGTGATGGACTGATGACATCGTCTTCACATCTCTCCTGCCTCTACAAGTTGAATATATGTCTTAACGTTTCGATATTCACAGAGAAGAATTGTGTAGATCAGACAAGCAACTAATTGGGATCTTGATACAGGGATTTCTAAGTTTGCCTAGACTTATAGTCGTGACCTACTTCCACCTGTGGATTTGCCCAAGGTGACACCGCCTACAACTGCTTCACCTCACCTGTCTACAGTGTATAAAGGACCCTAATGGAAATAAGTCAATCTGACTTTTTTTTGGGTTATCCTGGGTTCTCTACACATATGCTGCTATGTATGATAATCTACGTAACTGTATTTGTGTATACCTGAATTAACTTACTTATAAGCCACTTCTTCGCCTATATGCTGTATTCTTATCACGATTGATGGACTGGTGACATAGATTCCAGGCTGAGGGACTGATTACCTCAAACTCCTTCTGATCTTCTCCATCCTTCTTTGTTCTGGACTGATGAAGCCACTGTGTGGAGAAACGTATTCAAGTATTACCAATGTATCTAATTTATCAACTTGTCGACAATCTTCACCCTCCCTTCTGCCTCCCCCTTGCCATATACACACAGAGTGGAGGCATCCTTGATCTCTTGTATTGGTTTCAATTCTGCTTTCTTGGTTTCAACTCTGTTGCCTTGGTTTCAACTCTGTTGCCTTGGTTTCAACTCTGTTGTCTTGGTTTCAACACTGTTGTCTTGGTTTCAACTCTGTTGTCTTGGTTTCAACTCTGTTGTCTTGGTTTCAACTCTGTTGTCTTGGTTTCAACTCTGTTGCCTTGGTTTCAACTCTGTTGTCTTGGTTTCAACACTGTTGTCTTGGTTTCAACTCTGTTGCCTTGGTTTCAACTCTGTTGTCTTGGTTTCAACTCTGTTGCCTTGGTTTCAACTCTGTTGTCTTGGTTTCAACTCTGTTGCCTTGGTTTCAACTCTGTTGCCTTGGTTTCAACTCTGTTGTCTTGGTTTCAACTCTGTTGTCTTGGTTTCAACTCTGTTGTCTTGGTTTCAATTCCTACTTCGTCAACTGTGTCATTGTAACGGCTATATCATCAGCTCATTGCCCAAGACTATCTACCATCAGTATTGATAACACTATCTACCATCAGTATTGATAATAATATCTACCATCAGTATTGATAATACTATCTACCATAAGTATTGATAACACTATCTACCATCAGTATTGATAACACTATCTACCATCAGTATTGATAACACTATCTACCATCAGTATTGATAATACTATCTACCATAAGTATTGATAACACTATCTACCATCAGTATTGATAACACTATCTACCATCAGTATTGATAACACTATCTACCATCAGTATTGATAACACTATCTACCATCAGTATTGATAACACTATCTACCATCAGTATTGATAACACTATCTACCATCAGTATTGATAACACTATCTACCATCAGTATTGATAACACTATCTACCATCAGTATTGATAACACTATCTACCATCAGTATTGATGACACTATCTACCATCAGTATTGATAATACTATCTACCATCAGTATTGATAATACTATCCACCATCAGTATTGATAATACTATCCACCATCAGTATTGATAATACTACCTACCATCAGTATTGATAATACTATCTACCATCAGTATTGATAATACTATCTACCATCAGTATTGATAATACTATCTACCATCAGTATTGATAACACTATCTACCATCAGTATTGATAACACTATCTACCATCAGTATTGATAACACTATCTACCATCAGTATTGATAACACTATCTACCATCAGTATTGATAATACTATCTACCATCAGTATTGATAATACTATCCACCATCAGTATTAATAATACTATCCACCATCAGTATTGATAATACTATCCACCATCAGTATTGATAATACTACCTACCATCAGTATTGATAATACTATCTACCATCAGTATTGATAATACTATCTACCATCAGTATTGATAATACTATCTACCATCAGTATTGATAATACTATCTACCATCAGTATTGATAATACTATCCAC
Source organism: Cherax destructor (assembly GCA_009830355.1). Taxonomy (NCBI): domain Eukaryota; kingdom Metazoa; phylum Arthropoda; class Malacostraca; order Decapoda; family Parastacidae; genus Cherax; species Cherax destructor. The sequence goes on from WNWK01017835.1 coordinate 30,468, forward strand.
CATCAGTATTCATAATACTACCTACCATCAGTATTCATAATACTATCTACCATCAGTATTGATAATACTATCCACCATCAGTATTGATAATACTATCTACCATCAGTATTGATAATACTATCCACCATCAGTATTGATAATACTATCTACCATCAGTATTGATAATACTACCTACCATCAGTATTGATAGTACTATCCACCATCAGTATTGATAATACTATCCACCATCAGTATTGATAATACTATCCACCATCAGTATTGATAATACTATCCACCATCAGTATTGATAATACTATCTACCATCAGTATTGATAATACTATCTACCATCAGTATTGATAATACTATCCACCATCAGTATTGATAATACTATCCACCATCAGTATTGATAATACTATCGACCATCAGTATTGATAATACTATCTACCATCAGTATTGATAATACTATCTACCATCAGTATTGATAATACTATCTACCATCAGTATTGATAATACTATCTACCATCAGTATTGATAATACTATCCACTATCAGTATTGATAATACTACCTACCATCAGTATTGATAATACTATCTACCATCAGTATTGATAATACTATCCACCATCAGTATTGATAATACTATCCACCATCAGTATTGATAATACTATCTACCATCAGTATTGATAATACTATCTACCATCAGTATTGATAATACTATCCACCATCAGTATTGATAATACTATCCACCATCAGTATTGATAATACTATCGACCATCAGTATTGATAATACTATCTACCATCAGTATTGATAATACTATCTACCATCAGTATTGATAATACTATCTACCATCATTATTGATAATACTATCTACCATCAATATTGAAAATACTATCCACCATCAGTATTGATAATACTACCTACCATCAGTATTGATAATACTATCTACCATCAGTATTGATAATACTATCTACCATCAGTATTGATAATAGTATCTACCATCAGTATTGATAATACTATCTACCATCAGTATTGATAATACTATCCACCATCAGTATTGATAATGCTACCTACCATCAGTATTGATAATACTATCTACCATCAGTATTGATAATACTATCCACCATCAGTATTGATAATACTATCTACCATCAGTATTGATAATACTATCCACCATCAGTATTGATAATACTATCTACCATCAGTATTGATAATACTACCTACCATCAGTATTGATGGTAGGTAGTATTATCAATACTACCTAACCTAACCTAACCTAACCTAACCTAACCTAACCAAACCAAACCTAACCTAACCTAACCATCAGTATTGATAATACTATCCACCATCAGTATTGATAATACTATCCACCATCAGTATTGATAATACTATCCACCATCAGTATTGATAATACTATCCACCATCAGTATTGATAATACTATCCACCATCAGTATTGATAATACTATCTACCATCAGTATTGATAGTACTATCCACCATCAGTATTGATAATACTCTCCACCATCAGTATTGATAATCTATCACCATCAGTATTTATAATACTATCACCATCAGTATTGATAATACTATCTACCATCGTATTGATAATACTATCCACCATCAGTATTGATAATACTATCCACCATCAGTATTGATAATACTATCTACCATTAGTATTGAAAATACTATCTACCATCAGTATTGATAATACTATCCACCATCAGTATTGATAATACTATCCACCATCAGTATTGATAATACTATCCACCATCAGTATTGATAATACTATCCACCATCAGTATTGATAATACTATCCACCATCAGTATTGATAATACTATCTACCATCAGTATTGATAGTACTATCCACCATCAGTATTGATAATACTATCAACCATCAGTATTGATAATACTATCTACCATCAGTATTGATAATACTATCCACCATCAGTATTGATAATACTATCTACCATCAGTATTGATAATACTATCGACCATCAGTATTGATAATACTATCTACCATCAGTATTGATAATACTATCTACCATCAGTATTGATAATACTATCCACCATCAGTATTGATAATACTATCCACCATCAGTATTGATAATACTATCTACCATCAGTATTGATAGTACTATCCACCATCAGTATTGATAATACTATCCACCAAAGGTGATGTTCTGGCAACTACCCTTTCATGTTGGTACCCTCCCCTCCCTTACCACAACTACCACCACCACTACTACCACCACCACTACTACCACCACCACTACTACCACCACCACTACTACCACCACCACTACTACCACCACCACTACTACCACCAATACTACCACCACTACCACCACCACCACTACCGCTACCACCACTACCATCACCACCACCACCACTACCACCACCACTACTACCACCACTACTACCACCACCACTACCACCACCACTACCACCACCACTACCACCACCACTACTACCACCACTACTACCACCCACTACCACCACTACTACCACTACTACCACCACTACCACTACTACCACCACTACTACCACCACCACCACTACCACTACTACCACCACCACTACCACTACCACCACCACTACCACCACCACTACTACCACCACTACTACCACCACTACTACCACCACTACCACTACCACCACCACTACCACCACCACTACCCACCACTACTACCACCACACTACCACCACCACTACTACCACCACCACTACTACCACCACCACTACTACCACCACTACTACCACCACTACTACCACCACTACTCACCACCACTACCACCACCACTACCACCACCACTACCACCACCACTACACCACCACTACCACCACCACCATACACCACCACCTACTACCACCACTCACCACCACTACCACCACCACTACCACACCACCACTACACCACTACTCACACACCACTACTACCACCACCACTACTACCACCACTACACTACCACCACTACTACCACCACTACTACACCACCACTACCACCACTCACTCCACTCACCACTCCACACTACCACCACCACTCACTACCACCACTCACACTACCACCACTACACACCACTACCACACCACTACTACCACACTACTACCACCACTACTCCACCACACTACCACCACTCTACCACCACTACACACCACTACTACCACCACTACTCACCACTACTACCACCACTACTACCACCACACTACCACACCACTACTACCACCACTACTACCACCACACTACCACCACCTACTACCACCCACTACCACCACCACTACCACCACACTACACCACCACTACCACCACCACTACCACCACCTACTACACCACCACTACTACCACACACTACCACCCACCACTACTACCACCACTACTACCACCACTCACCACCACTACTACCACCACCTACTCACCACCACTACTACCACCACTACCACCACCACTACTACCACCACTACTCACCTACCACCACTACTACCACTACCACCACTACTACCACTACTACCACCACCACTACTACCACCACTACCACCACACTACACACTCTACCACCACTACTACACCACTCTCACCACTACCTACCACCACTCTACCACCACTACCTACCACCACTCACCACCACTACTACCACTACTACCACCACTACTAACCACTCTACTACACCATTACTACCACCACTACTACCACCACTACACCACTGCACTTACACCACCACTATACCACCACTACTACCATCCACTAGCTACCACACTCTACCACACTTGCTACCACCACTACCACTCACTACACTAGCTGGTAACCTACTTGTGACTCGACCTACATGGTTGCCAGATATATACAATAAGAACTTTTGTTGGCCGATCCATCTGACCTGAGCGTGCCTGCTAGCCTGGGGACCACTAGTGGCATGGTGGTGACTACAGTGGTAGTGGTGTGATGTGACTGTGCAGATGTAAAGACTTTGTGGCGATGCAGTGGTTGGGAGTCTGTGCACTGTAGTGGTGGATGAAGTGGTAGTGGTGGTGACTGTAGACAGTGGTAGTGGTGGTGGTGACTGTGAGCAGTGGTAGTGGTGGTGGTGGTGACGCAGCAGTGGTGGTGGGTGGGTGACTGCTGCAGTGGTAGTGGTGGTGACTGTAGCAGTGGTAGTGGTGTGTGGTGAGTGGTGACTGTAGCAGTGGTAGTGGTGTGGTGACTGTAGCAGTGGTAGTAGTGGTAGTGGTGGTGACTGTAGCAGTGGTAGTGGTGGTGGACTGTAGCAGTGGTAGTGGGGGTGGTTGACTGTAGCAGTGGTAGTGGTGGTGGTGGTGACTTAGCAGTGGTAGTGGTGGTGGTGGTGAGTGTACTGTACAGTGGTAGTGGTGGTGTTGACTGTAGCAGTGGTAGTGGTGGTGTGTAGCAGTGGTAGTGGTGGTGCGTGGTAGTGTGTGGTGGTAGTGGTAGTGGTGGTGGGTATGAGCAGTGTAGTGGTGGTGGTGGTGACTGTAGCAGTGGTAGTGGTGGGGGTGACTGTAGCAGTGGTAGTGGTGGTGGTGACTGTAGCAGTGGTAGTGGT